>SJVG01000124.1:0-60709 GCA_034774675.1 Scedosporium minutisporum
TGATACATATTATTGAGTGGGTATTTTAATTCTAATGATTATAGAGATTTTGTACATTCGCAGAAATCCATCCCCTTTTCCTCCCGAGTCCGTATGTAGGTGATACATAAAATCGTTCCTCTCCAGAGAGCATTTTGCTCCTCGAGCCGCGCATCTTGCGCAGTAGCTGTAAATGTCGCCTAGCTTCCCGACGTATATCTCGATGTGTCGGTACGTCAAGGCGTGATCGTGTGTGTATGGGTAATGTTAACCCATTCACCTCTCCTCGCACCGAGAAGGGGCACATAGGTTCAGTCGGGGAAGCCGGACCGTTCGTTCTCTGACACTCCGAGCTTCTCGTCCCCCTCGTCCCCCTCTTTTCTGTTGGTGGAAACCTCATTATTTACTTCACAAGCCTCCATACTCCCATCCAGGCCAGACCAAGCGATAGCATCGTTATCCCGAGCTTCCTGCTTCGCATGCCGAACATCGACTTGCTATTGAGAACCGCTTGTCGCCGAGCTTCGAGCTGCGCGTGGCCGGAGAGGTAATTGTACGCCGCTAGACCGAGAAATGCGCCGCTGCCTATTTAAAATTCGAAAAGAAAAAAGGTTAGCTTTTCTGCTCTCATCGTGCTTGAGGGGACGAGAGGTGGCGTACCGACAAGGCGACAGGGGAGGCAATCGTCTCCTACATCCTCTTTGAGGAGCTTGTTTAGATCCTCTGGCTTTTCGAGGCTTTGTAGAGTCGGGACCGCATCTTTTGCCATTGTCGCTATCCACGATGCTTGGGGGCGCTCAATATTCTGGATGTTTCTTGGAAGTTCTCGGGAAGGGTCCGGTGTGATAGTATCCAGCCAGAGAAGAGCGGCCAGGGCCTGGAAATTCTTTAGGCATGTGCTTGAGTAATCTTCCAGCTGCTGTCAGGGGGGTGGCTCGATGCCCGCTACGGGCCAGCGAATCAGGTTCAGAAGCCAGATTCAACGCTGATCAAATCAATCTAACATTGCCCCACCAAAATCCAATGACGGTCTGATTGACCCAAGCTCTCTCCTTCCAGTGCTTCCACCAATTCCCAGGTACGAGACGAGGCAAGATGAACGGCGTGATCGAGGCCCTGCACATCTTTGATGAGCACAAGTGAGTCGAAGACCGCCTAAACAACAGATAGCCTGGGTCTTTACGCAAAAAAACTAACACGGCAGCCCAGCCATGCGATCGTATCCCACACCTACGCCGGGCGCCCGCTCCCTGCAACGCAGCTCCTGCCCCTCTACCTTGACCACCCCGCCCCCCAGCCAAACGTCATCTTCCTCCCCAACACGAACCCTCCGACGCTAGTCTACAGCTTCACCCATGCGAATCTCCTATTCCTGGCGACCTCGTCCTCCGAAATCGAACCCCTCCTAGTCCTTGAATTCCTGCACCGCGTGGTCGATGCGTTCGAAGAGTTCCTCGGCGCCCCCCTACTATCGAGCAAGATTGAACAGAATTACGATGTCGTGGCTCAGCTGCTTACCGAGATGTGCGATGCGGGCGCCGTCAACACAACCGAACCTAATGCGCTGAGAGATCTGGTAGAGGTGGAGGGTTGGGTGGACAAGCTCTTGGGGAGCATCAACCTCCCAGGGTAGGTTCTGTCGCTATCGTGTTGGAAGCCGTGATACCGAGAGAAGCGGAGGCACTAACTGGCGACGCTTTTTGGATAGAAAGCCTGGGTTTACGGCGAACTCGGCTGCGACATCTTTAGCCACACTAAACGCGCCGGCTCTACCATGGAGGAGATCAAATGTTAGGCATACTTCGAATGAGCTGTACGCCGACGTCGTGGAAACCTTGACTGTCACACTAGCTCCCTCCGGGCGACCCCTCGCGGCCTTTGCGAACGGTACAATAGCCTTCACATCCAAGGTGTCCGGCGTCCCGGACATTACGCTAAGCCTGACGTGTCCGTCTGGGAAGCACAACCTCGCGAGTATACTAGAACTTCCTGTCTTCCACCCCTGCGTACGACTGGCAAAGTGGAAAGAGAGGCCAGGGGAGCTCAGTTTCATCCCTCCTGATGGCCGGTTCATTCTTGCGGGATACGAAGTGAACCTTTTACCGTTTACTGATGCCTTGCCCACGGGCAACCTAAAGCTACCTGTAAATCTCGAGGTCAAGACGGGACTCGGACCGGCCGGTTCGGATTTCGAAGTCAAAGTTCAGACGAATCGGTTGATTAGCACCGGCTCATCGTCATCCGGGCCGATCGGCCGTGGCGGAGGGGGAGGCGGAGGAGGAGGCCGTGGTTTTGGTGGACCTCATTCGGGCACCCCGGGCGCTCCACTATTAGAGGACCTGGTGGTGAGGATACCGCTGCCCCCAGATGTACGAAATCTCCCAGAGCTACGACCAAGCAGGGGAGACGCCGCGTTTAACCCATCGGACAACGTACTCGAATGGATTATCCCTACAAAGGAGATATCTAACGGTACCTCGCATTTTGCGTTACGGTGTACGGTGGTCGGGCCAGTTGCGGAGGACGACGAAGATGATGGGATTCCCGGCACGAGCTTGACGGACTACGGATACGAGGAGCCTTACCAAGGGTCGCAGCAAATTACACCGAAGAAAGGCAAGAAAGGGAAGAGCCGCCGTTCGAAGGAAGAAGATGGGACCAACGGCGGGGGAGAAGAAGCGAGGGAGAGTGATGAGGAGGCCAGGAAGCTCGGCCAGAACAAGCTTCTGATGCCTAGCTCCGTATCTGTCAGTTTCTCCGTCAAGGGATGGGTGCCGAGCGGGTTAAAGGTGGAGAGCATCCTGCTCGATGTCAGGCGGAGTAGAGGGCTTGGCGAAACCGTGAAGCCGTACAAAGGCGTCAAGTATCTAACCATTAGCAAAGGTGGAGTTGAAATTAGGTGCTAAGAGAATGCTGGTACATCCGCGTGGCGCTCGTCAATATATGCAGGGAGCCCTTTCGGGGTGGCACTAGACTTCTTGTCCTCCTCAGAAGAAGCATCGGGGTATTTTATCCCTCAGGTTTGATGTCGCCGCCTCACGCGAATGCAAAGTAAGAACAGTGAATTGCTTCGTGTACAGAATTGGATCCCAGTCTCGCGGTAACCAGGATCGGCGTAGTCAACTGCCGCGATTGTGGACCCTGTAATTTCGTCGGAACGTTGTAACGGCATGTCGGAATCCGTCCCTTGGAGATGGGCTTTTCGGAAGGGGACTTGGAAATGTTCCGAAGTTGTTGCAAGTCCGCTGGAATGTAGACGATTGAACCTTTTTCTATTTTTGTTGCGCCTGGCAGAATGCTGTGCTTCGGTCGACTCTGCAAGGAGCTTGAAGAAGCTTATTTTCTCCCTGCGTCTTCGTTCTCAGTATTATTTGTCGACTTCAATGTAAATCGGGGCTGTTCACATGAGATCAATTTTCATTGAGCACGGGAATGGCAAGCGAACGTGGATTCTTATTGCGGCGAATGAGCGAAGTTCCTAGGCAATTCCGCTGCAGTTTACCGTTTACCGTCGAGGTTTGAGCCTTAAAAATCCCCCACTCTCTCCCCGCCTGGAGGTGGATTAGATCCCACCATGGCCCTGCGCTGAACTGACGATAAGACATTCCCCCCCAAAGTCCGGCCGAACCTTCTCAAATCCGAGCGAACCTCCCCCAGAGTCGCCTGACTCAACCGAACATTGAACCCAACTTAAACCTCAACCCTTCCGACCGAACAACCCTTGGATCCCTTCGTGCTTCCGCATGAAATAGAAACATAAATGCTCTAACAAAACAATTGGGGAAACAATCCCGAGCGCTTTTCTGGCTGCTTTCTCCGCCAATGGTTCGACCGAACCTGGCTGTTGTCGGGTTGGTGCGGCGGCGCATCGAGCCGCTGGGCGGCCGGAGCGAGGGCGGGATTTCCTCAATCACAGAATCCCTGCCCAGGTCCTCGAGGCGGACGAGAGCACGCGGCTTCGCGACGACATCGAGGTTACGGGATCGGGATGAACAAGCTACAGCAGGTGCTACGCAGAAGCCGAGGCCCCGGACGGCGATTTTCTTCCCAGGTGGGTGGTGTTACTCGAATTCCCCCCCTCATTCCCTCACTTTGGCTACTGTTTCCGCCACAACACCTGGGCTGTAGGACTGACTTGAGCTGTGTCCCGCGTAATTCTTAGGCCAAGGTGTACAGAAAGTAGGCATGCTCACGCCATGGCTCGAGGCATTCCCAGCGACCGCGAAGCCGATCGTCGAGCAGATCAACCACTGCATGGGCTATAAGCTCTCGGATATAATACAACACGGAACGAGTAAGGTCCTAACGGCCACATCGAACGCCCAGCCCGCGATCATGGCCACGTCGATCCTGATTCTTAAAATCCTCGAAAAGGAATTCGGCTTCGACGTGGCGACGAGGGTCAACGTCACGTTAGGCCATTCCCTCGGCGAGTTCGCCGCCCTCGTGGCCGGCGGGTACATGGAGTTCGAAGATAGCTTATACGTATGCACGAAGCGGGCGATAGCCATGGAGCAAGCGACGCAGAACGCCAAGGAACAATACGGCGGCGAATACGGCATGGTGGCTATCGTGACGGAGCCGGAATACCTCCCGGGCCTCATCGACGCCGTTGACGGCTTCGTCGGACACAGCTCGACGACGGGCTTCGCTCCCATCGAGCAGGTGCATATAGCCAACATCAATTCCAAGAATCAGATTGTCCTTAGCGGCAACATTGAGAGGATAAAGACGCTGGTGGCGCACGTGCGGCAGTTCCTCGGCCACGACCCCCGGGCTGTCCGGCTGAACAGCGACTCGCCGTTCCACAGTCCCATCATGCAGCCCGCCGTATCGGTGATGCGGAAACTCCTTGAGAAGAAGAGTCGGGTGGAGGGACGCGCCGACAAGGATATCGTGACGTTTCCGGGCGTCATTCCGTGCATCAGCAACGTTACCGCTCGGCCGTTCAGGAGCAAGGAGGAGCTAAAGGATCTGCTGGCAAGACAAGCAGTGGAGACGGTGAAGTGGTGGGACACTATCAAGTACTTGGACCAAGAAGAGCGTGTACGGCGCTGGATCGGCATTGGTCCCGGGAAGGTCGGGAGAAATCTCGTGGGCAAGGAGGTCGGTCTTCGAGGCCACGATGTCGTTAAAGGCGCAGGCGTCTGGGCCATCACGGCACCGGAGGATATAGAAGAGGTCCTTATGGGTCTTGAGGAGACAGAAGGCGTGCTCGAGGACCTGGAGGACGAAGGAGAACTATAGAAGCAAGCCTCGCCGTCTTCTGGGAGCGTCTGAGCTCTCCTCTCTCTCTCTCTCTCTCTCTCCTTCTTGTCCGGCTTCCTCTAGGACACATTTCATAGCTTCACGTGTTTTATTATTTTGCGCAGCGGATAATTTCCATTGTGTCTAACGACCACAGAAATGCAGGGCCGGCTTTACTCCGGTGGCAACACATGGAGCGGCGCCGGGAAGGACACTTTTCGGAGGTTGGAGTTTGGGCCGGGCTCCAATGTTTTCTCATGATGAGAGTTTTATTTATTTATTTTTAACTTGTAAGATTATGAGACTAATACCTCTGAATGGAAAAATAAAACAAAATGGAACATTTGAAGCTTTTTACATCTCTTAATATCATCGTTGATCAAGCTCAATACTAAGCTTGGTGATGGGGGCGGATAGGACGCGGCTGTGTCGTCTCAGTGAAGGTCACAATTACTGTGCGAGATATGTAACCACACTGGCCCCACCTGCCATCAGACACAGTGACCTTTTCGAATCGTAGCTCCTAAACTAGCGTTCCCCCTCCAAGAGCATCACTCCCTCTTCAGCAATATATCCACAGGCTTCCCTTACTTCCGGCGGCTTTACACCGAACTCATCCTACTGGTAGACGACATATATACCTTCTACGCTGAAGAATATCCCAGAACTACCATTTCTCGACACCCAATCTCTCGAGCAGCCCCTACGAACCACACCCGCCCACCATGGACCCCTACTCCGCCGAAAGCGAGCTCATCAACATCCAGAACCACTTCTACCAAGGCCAATACTCGGCTGTAATCGACTACGACATCAGCAGCCTCTCCCCCGAAAACCACACGGCCGCCCAGGTCCTCGTGCTACGCGCCAAGATCGCGCAGGGCGCCGCCTCCGACGTTGTCTCCGAGGTTGAGGGCGCCGCCGAGCCCGAGTTGGCCGCCGTCGGCGCACTCGCGACGTACGATCTAGGGGAGACGAATGAGGCCGTCAAGGTCGTGGAGAGGCTTGCCGAGGAGGCGGGGGAGAATGCGACGGTGCAGGTTTTGGGGGGGATTGTGTTGCAGAGGGAGGGGAGGAGTGAGGATGCGTTGAACTTGCTTGGGAAGCATGAGGGCAGCCGTAGGTTTTTTTATGGAATATTTTTGCCATGGGTTACTTTGCTGACTTAATGCCTGGGGCATATTTAGTCGAGGCCGTTGCGTTGATTGTCCAGATCCATCTCACGCAGAACAGGAACGATCTTGCGCTCAAGGAGGTTAATGCTGCGAGGAGGTGGGCTCAGGATAGTCTCCTAGTCAACCTTGCTGAGTCGTGGGTTGGCATCAGGCTGGTATGCAGAACACACACACACATCCTTGGACACGGTTCCATGGGAAATATGGCGGATATACTGACACCAACTTATAGGGTGGGGAGAAGTACCAACAAGCGTTCTACGTCTTCGAGGAGCTTGCGCAAGCGCCATCCACTTCTTCGGTCCGATCCCTTGTTTCTCAGGCCGTTGCGGAGTTGCATCTCGGAAGGCTCGAGGAGGCCGAGTCTGCGCTCGAACAGGCTATCAAGACTGAACCTAAATTTTCCGATGCCATTGCGAACTTTTTGGTTCTCTCCGTAGTGTCTGGAAAGGACCCCAAGGAAATCACCCAGTACGTGACCTTCTTTCTATGACGGGCCCATTGTGAGACTAACAAGATGATTCTTCATAGGAAACTAAAGCAAGTCGATCCCAAGCATGCATTTTTGGTGGATCTAGAAGAGAAATCGAACCTTTTCGATAAGGCAGCGGCCAAGTATAGTGCAAAGGCGTCTTCTTAGATGGAAGAGGTCGAAGACGGAGGGAATTGGTTTATCGTATGAGGCCCACAGGCGTCTAGAAGGTGCCAGGGGACTATAGAAAGCTTAACGACTTGGGAATATCAATGACGTGCAAAAGTACATTTTATCAATCTAACGACGATTTTCTTAATATTGCCTTGAGTGGAACTTAACAACAAACTTAGAACCTTTGCCATGAGCCTCGAAAGACGATGCTGACGATATCCAACATGGCCACCATTGGGGAACAAGAGAGAAGAGAGTGAATTTGAATGTTCCAACAAGGTCTCAACAAACGTTTTTGCGATTGAATACTCTACTCGACTGGGATCTTATCAATCTACCCTATAAAGCTAACACGTTCCCCCGAAAAATGGAAGTGAAGGTGCTAAGGTTGCTCGTTCCTTCCTCGACCTGATAGATGAAACGAGACTTCGATATGGAAATTACATCAACTGAAACACAGGAACGGCGTGAGAGAAACTGAAAAGAGGACACTCGCTGTTTATATCTTCGCCTTGGCTACCTCCGTCCTTAATTTCACGGGTATCTTGGGATGGTCTCCGGCAATCTTTAGGCCCGTTGCCTTCTCAAGTTCCTCAACGGCCTCGAACGCCCTGCCAAGATGAACCTTTACCGTCCCGAAGCCAAACTGCCGCGCTCCCCTGAGGTTTTCTCCGATGTCGTCAAAGAATAGCACATCCTCCGGCTTAAAGCCACCTTCCCAGCCCAACCTCTTCGATCGCTCGGTACCCCGGTACTTTTCAGCGTACCCGTTTGCGGTCTGGAGCGCGAGCTCGTAGACCTTTCGATCGGGCTTCCTCAGTCCAACGTGCGCCGAGGAAATGAAGAAATCAAAGACGCTTTCGACGGGGTTCTTATTGTAGAATTCGTACGATTTGTGGGTGGGTGGGAAGATCACGGTGTTACTAAGGGCTCCAAGGATGAATTGGCCGCTCTGCTTGAGCGCTTCGAGGGCGGGATACATCCATGGGTCCGGGGTCCTGGAGATGGCAATCATCTCATGGAATAACCAATCCGTATCGACCGCTGGCAGAGGAGGAATTTCTCGGGGCAAGCTAGGGTTCTTAGCCTGCTGAGCTTTATAAAAGGCTTCCCATCGGTCCTGGTTATGGAGGTCCTCGTTAAACCCTGCAAAGAAGGCGTCATCCAGTGGGATGCTTCCCGTCTCCAGCCGGTGCCAGAAGCCGTTGGGAGAAGTCTTGGAGATGGAATAATTCACCCAGCCTGGGGGGATTCCCAGCTGAAGCTCATACTCGAGAATGGCCTGGAAAGGAGAGAGGACCTATTCGCGATTCAGTCATTACATTCAAATCTACCGCATTTCCCGCCTAGCAACTTTTCATGCGGACAAGAAGACATGGGGTTATAGCGATCCGTGGAAACTGGGCTCGTTCACTTACACAAACCCCCCCAACGTCGAATAAAAGCACCTTGGGTTTCTTAATGGCCGCCATTTCTGCAGTCACTAGCTCAAGGACTTGCTCGACGCTGGCGTATTCGTGAGGGATCATTGAGTGGAGATGTTTAATATATATTCATACATATCCCAGGAAGGGCAATCCGTCCAGTTAAAATAGCCTTATTCTTACAAAGTAGCTCCCCCCTCGAGAAAGAAGACACCCAAGAACTGGAACATTCAGCTCGGTCGAATCTCACTTTAACTCCACAGATCTGCCTCGGCATCTCTTGAAGATCGGTGTGACTCTGTGGCCTGCATCCCGGCTGTATTAGATTATTAAGCCTGACATCCAAAAGTCCCCACTCCGATGTCTTATCGATAATATTAATCGATAACAAATTTCGTCACGTGAATGTCCCCGACCCAGGCCCTTGTCAAGCTTGCGAGGGACCCCACCAAATCAACTTAGGGCAATTGTGGGAAAATAGGTCTATCCCTCCACAGAAATTTTGGAGAGACTTCAATCTTTACTTTTCACACATCTCAACACCAACAAGTCCATAGTCAAGTTGAGCAGTCGCCTGCCAAATCAGTCACAATGGTAAGCTCATGATGATTGTCGTTTCCAATCCTTGGATTGGAATGACAGTTCGGCCTGGCAGAAATGCCGTCTCATACCCCAAAAACCGAGGATTCGAGATTCTCGTAGAGTCCATGCAAGATGCTTCGGATTGGGGTTGATCCAAGAAGTCTGAAGCGCAAATTGCTGACTCGTACATGTTCGATGGAAATTAGGCCTTCCACAAGCTTGTGAAGAACAGCGCTTACTACAGGTGAGTACAGCTCAAGCAGTTCCAATCCCGCAAACATGCAAACATCCTGTCTCCAAATCTGCGCGCGTAGGCTGGAAGTTGCTGACATCAGATTCTTACTCCTCACAGCCGCTACCAGACCAAGTTCAAGCGCAGACGGCAAGGAAAGACCGACTACTACGCCCGCAAGCGACTTATCACCCAGGCCAAGAACAAGTATGGCGCTCCCAAGTACCGACTTGTCGTCCGCTTCACCAACCGCGACATCATCATGCAAGTTGTCGCCTCTGAGCTCACCGGCGACAAGATCCTCGCCTCCGCCTACTCCCACGAGCTCCCTGCCTATGGCATCGAGCACGGTCTCACCAACTGGGCTGCTGCCTACTGCACCGGTCTCCTGATCGCCCGCCGTGTCCTCAAGAAGGTTGGCCTTGACGAGACCTTCACCGGTGTTGAGGAGGCCGATGGCGAGTTCACTCTCACCGAGGCTGCCGAGACCGACGATGGCGAGCGCCGCCCCTTCAAGTGCTTCCTCGATGTCGGTCTTCACCGCACTTCCACTGGTGCCCGTGTCTTCGGTGCCATGAAGGGTGCCTCCGACGGTGGTCTCTACATCCCCCACTCCGAGAAGCGATTCCCTGGTTACGACATCGAGACCAAGGAGCTCGACGCCGAGGTCCTCCGCAAGTACATCTTCGGCGGCCACGTCGCTGAGTACATGGAGACTCTCGCCGACGATGATGAGGAGCGCTACAAGAGCCAGTTCCAGAAGTACATCGATGACGATATCGATGCTGATGGTCTCGAGGACCTCTACACCGAGGCCCATGCCGCCATCCGTGAGGACCCCTTCAAGAAGGTCGAGGGCAAGGGTGCCAAGAAGAGCAAGGAGGAGTGGAAGGCCATCTCCCAGAAGTACAGGACCCGCAAGCTCACCTACGAGCAGCGCAAGGCCGGCGTCCAGAAGAGGATCGCCGAGATTCGCGATGCCTAAATGTTTTTATGAAATTAGGTCGGCACTTCTGGTGGAGGTTAAAAAAAGAATCCTTTTTTGCGGCATGGAATGGGTTTTGTCTCTCACGGTCAGGAGTTTAAGAGGTTTTTTTAGCATGACTTTCACGACGACGAATTGAGCGCGTCTCCCAAGATCAAATCTGAACTTCCATGACCCATAATTGATGTCTCCACAAATACCAAGACTACAGCTGATGAAATTTTTTTTTCTTCTAACCAGTGCGACAATCTGTGGTGGCGGGTAACTGCCACTAATTAACTGTAAACCACTGATCAGGAGGAAGTGACATTGAGAGCTGCTGTCCAGTAAGACTTCGAAGCTTCAATGTTGCAGCAAATGGTGGGTCTAGCCCTTTTTTTAAGGTAGCGAGATAACCGATTCCACTACTGAACCTTACGAGGTGGATGGCAGGAATAGCATTAATGGCGAGATAACTAGCCGTCTGGGGATGGAGCATCCAAAATTCCTTCGTACCTGAGGTCCCGAGGATGTCAAGCAAGTTCGGATCCCCCGATGGAAAGAGAAAAAAATCAAAAACCAAGATTTATGATGAGATCGTATCCTCTAGGTGGAGCCGAGAATCGCAAGACCCCATCGCCATCGGTCGCCAAGACAAGTTGGAGTTCTTGATATGACCAATTGGTTCGATTCAGATGACATCATGTGGAGATGGCGAATGGACGATTGTTTTCCAGCTCCGTGCGTTTTGGGGGGAATGAGGAAAATGCAAGGGTTCGGACTGGGAAACTGGAGCAGTGGAGATAGGGCTTTTCATCGGCACCAGCGCGGCAATTCTGCCTCTCGTAAGATGGACCCATGGGGTGACAAATTACAGTGTCGAGTCTTCGATTCCAATTGTCATCGGGAGACTTCCGGACTTAGCCAGCACGAGGCAATCGAATTGATCACGGAGGTAGGGGCCCCAGGGCATGTCAACTCCACTAAACGAAGTGCGCTGCCACGTTGTTCAGTGGTGAGAACGTGAGCTAGCGTCTTTCGCCACCCCCCAAAATTGCGATCGATTCCCCAAATTGCTCCCGAAATACAGGGCCCCGCCCACCACCAACCTCAACTCCAACCACTTCTGCTCTCGCCCCAACTCGCGTCTTGCACCTAAACTGCAAAGTAACATCGAGCAACATTGAATTGATCCCAATTCCGTTTCCGCTGATGCTGATCTCCGAGCTACGAGCACCACTCGACCGGGCGTGCTCGTAATTCCATTTGCTGATCATATCTAGCTGACATCAGCGTCTTTCCACGACCTGCCCAAGCCTGGGCTTCCACTTTCAGCAGAATACACCCCCTCCTCCGCCCTGGACCACGCCCCCATTTCCTGGAATAAATCATTGCAATCTGAGAGCTTGTGATAAGTTCAGCCTTCATGCTCCTGGACCTGGACCTGCTCCTGCCTTAGGCCTCTCCTGACTTGAGCTGAGGTGAACCCCGTGCTTCTTATTCTTATCGTGCGCAAGATCTGGAATCCCTGTTAAACCCGTGATGGCCATTTCGGCCCTTCATTAACCACCTCCCTTACTTCCCTCTTTGCACAACAAAGACACCTCTTCCAAGATTACAAAAACATCTGGTTTTGGGTCCAGCATTGCTGTGCTAGTCAAGATGGAAGGCGTCCATGCCCACGAGGTGGACGTCAGTTGGATGACCCATGGGCCTGCTAAAGGTATGAATTCCTCTGATCACTTTCCTCAAGTTCCTGATTGCTTGCATGTGGGTTCGTGGGTTAGAAGGGATGTTTGTTCATTGCAGAGCCTACCACCTCGGCTTCAGTGCTCCTCCATCTTGACATTCTCTACCCCTTGCTCTCCTTCCAGTCCATCTCTATCGTCTAGATGCTTGCTTCCAGATATATTCCCATTCAACTCTTGGAGATCATCATTAACATGGCTACCTGCAACAGACAGGGCGGCAAAGTCACCAACCTCTTCCTTTATCAAGACAAAAACTACGCCGAGGGTGTCAGCCCAACCCCGCCAGCCCATCGGTACGCCTCTTCCCCCAACTACGACGACCGCGACATCGACAACTACCGCGGTTTCTTCGCAAAGAAAGTCTCCCAGCCCGCCACCAGAGTCTCCAACCAGCAATGGCACCGTTCCAAATGCTAGCGCGACGGCCGCTAAGCCCATTCCCACTTCACATTCCAGATTAAGCCGGAGTAATTCCATGGACCGACAGTCTACGCCGCCGCTGGGAACCTCGCCTCAGCGCCGACCCTCCTGGTTCTCGAATATTTCTTCCAAGTTCTCGGCTTCCTCCCCGGCGGCGCCCCAGATTGCGTCGGTGCCGGAGAACCAACCCCTTGCTCAACCCAAGCCAGTTGCCGCGAAGGCTGCTGCCCTCCCGCAAGGAGGCCGAAACGGTACTGATGCGCCGTACACGCCAGCGCCTCCACGGGTCAATCCCGGCAGCAATCTTTTGGGTATTTTTCGTCGCCTTTCATCAGGTGCGGCTGGTTTAGGGCATGGTATGAGGGGCAACCATGGTCTCGTGGAGCGGAGGGTTCTGAATGTCCATGATGGACGGGAGCGCTGCAAGATAGACGAGCTGAACCAAGCGAAGCTGAGGAGAGTAGCCTTCTGTGTTGACGTGGAGATTGCGCCGCAGCCCAAATACGCCGATGATCCTTCCCGGAAGAAGAAGACGGACAAGAAGGCTGATCCTGCGGAAAAGAATGGTACGATGGCGCCGTCATTGAAGGATTCTGCCGCCGGGGAACCCAACGGCTCTCCACCGCGCCCAGAGTCAGCGGAAGGTAAGGCTGCGCCCAATTCTACAGCAGATAACGGCGCGGCCAAGAAAAAGAAGGAGAAGAAAAAGAAGAGCGAAGAAGAGCGCAAGGCTAGGAAAGAGAAGAAGAGAAAAGTCGCCGAGGCCAACGGTACGATACCTATGGAAATTCACCAGTCCAGTAGTGATTCCTCCCTCGAAACCACCACAGCCGCCTCCGCCACCGGTCCGGTGACGCCTAAAGTGTCGAGCCTCCCAACCACAAATCCCGTGAGGATATACCGACGATGTTGTCAACTTCGCGAGACTCCGATTCTCAAGAAGATAACCGAACAGCTATCCGATGCATCTAATTACTCGACAGAGAACGGCTTTGTCGAGAAGCTGGATCTCTCGGGTTATTGGATGCAACTTCCTGATCTCATCACGCTAGGTGACTACCTAGCTGTCGTACCCGTTAAGGAGATCTTCCTTGAGGGCTGCGGCCTGACTGATGAGGGCCTTCGAGTAGTTTTGGCCGGTCTACTCGCCGCTAAGAAGCCAGACTCGAAGAGGCGGAGATACGCTAACTATGCGGACCATTCCGTCCAAGGTGGAGTGGTAGAGCGCCTAGTCTTGAAAAATAACAAGATTGGACCGGAAGGATGGAAGCACGTTTGCCTATTTATCTATCTCTGCCGCTCTCTCAAGTTCCTCGACCTATCTGGAATCCCATTCCCGCATCCGCCTCAAGAGCCGGTCCAAAACGGGAACGGGAACGGCTCGGTGGCATCACCGACCTACACTCACGTATCCTCATCGACTAATATTGCTTATCTCCTGTCGCGATCCCTCGGTGAGCGCTTGGCAGGTTCGGATCTTGAACTTCTTAATATTGGAGAAACAGGGCCCGCGCCGGAGCAGCTCGGCATCATCATCGACGGCGCGATAAAATGCGGCCTTCGCAGGCTAGGCTTAGCACGGAACAACATTGACGAAGATGGCGTCGCGCACGTCGCTCGATATCTACAAGGCGGGAAGTGCGAAGGCCTCGATCTGTGCGGCAATGATCTTAACGACTACATCGAGACTCTTGCGACTGCAATCGCAGAAGGCCACCATTTGTGGGCTTTGAGCTTGGCGGACTGCAGCCTAGGGCCGACATCTATTTGCAAGATCTTTCCTCCACTTCTTAAACTGAATGACTTCCGCTTCATTGATTTATCACACAACCCGGACCTATTTAAGAACGAGGCGAGGGCTATGCAAGCTTTGCGACGGTATGTCATATATGTTGTATGCCCAGATATACTTGTCCTCCACTAACATCACGTCTTGTAGGTACTTACCCAAGATGCCGTACCTAAAACGCATCCACCTTGCAGATGTTTCTATGACATCTGGGCAGGCCATTGCCCTTGCAGAGGTCTTACCAGAAGTACCGCAACTGGCCCATATTAGTCTCCAAGATAACCCGGATCTAGCGAAGCTCGCCGACGCACATACGGAAGAAGCTCAAGAGGAAGCATGTGCCCTCTACGCCTCACTATTGGCGGCAGTGCGTGTGTCGAAGACCCTCGTCTCGGTGGAGATCGACGTGCCTACTGAGGAATCCAGCGAGGTGGTCAAGGCGCTCGCGAAGCAGGTTGTCGCATACTGTTTGCGCAATATGGAGCGCCTACAAGTCGGCGATCTCGAAGATTCGGCTGCAGCCGAGGTTATTGTTCCGTATCCCGATGTTCTCGCTCATCTGGTTGGTCGTGAAGAAACTGACTACGACGAGGACGGCGTGGATACTGATGCTGCACCGGATGACGACTACGTTATTGGGGGTACGGGCGTTGTTAAGGCTCTCGCGTGCTGTCTCGATAACAAGGGGAATGGAGACGAATCGCGGAGACCCAGTTTTGAGTCCCTTCGCGAAGCGGGAAGCGGATCCACCACACCAGGTGCCGGATTGGCGGCGCCAGGCAGAGCGAAGAATATGTCGAAGCACCTCCTCTCGAGCGCTCGCAAGATACGTGCCAGGTTGCAGCCTGCTCTTGCTAGGGCTAAGGAGCAATCAGGGGACAAGGCAGAAGATCTGCGCAAGCTGATCTTCCTGGAATACACCCTGAATGGTATCATCAAAAGGTTCGAGGAGGAGTTCCCAGAGACAAGGGAGACAGGGGACGTCGCACAAGACGCTGTTCAGCCTGTCGACAGTGCCGAGCAGCCCCAGGACGCGGACATGCAGCAAAGCATACCGTCTCTCCCCGAGGGAGAGGACAGCATCTGCCTACTTTCAGATGCCGAGGACGACGAGGACGCGCTCCATATCCGGCCTATTTCGCGATCGTCATCCTTCCACACGCATACCAAGCCCCTTGACCTCGAAGAAGGGCGCATGCACCGCCGCGGTCATCGGTTCAGAACCGGTATCGTCAACCCGTTCGAGAAATACGAAGAGGTCCTGGTCACATCCCTCGATGAGATGGGCGAGAATCCCAAGCATCTCCAAATGCTACATGACATGATTGACGACCTCAACGACCCTGTTCTCGACGCCGCCGTAGCTGAAAAGGGACCGGTGCGGACATTCAAGGAGGAGAGGGAACGCGTCGTCGAGAGGCTGCAAGACGTCGACCCCGAGAACTGGGAGAAGTTTAGGGAGAGCCTGGTCATTGCGAGAAAGAATATTAACGTCGATGAGGGCTGGGCCGGCAGAGGTAGTGAGGCTGCGGTGGTTGTTGATGCGAAGAATGAGAGTGCTATTGAGGATTGAACGAAGCATTGCATGGGGGAAGAGAGCGAGCGATTATGGAGTTGTTGAATATGTTTTTCTTCTTTGAATGTGGATTGATGGCAAATGATTCGGATACCTTGTACAAGTATGAATCTATGCGGCGGCGGTCCATTGCCCGCCCCTTATGTTCAGAATAATCATGGGAACATGTTTCGGTTGGGGCTGGGAATCCCCGTCAAGTTCGAGGACACTTGGTTTCTTTTCTTTCTTTCTGTGTTTTCTCTCTCTCGAAGTCCTTATCCATTTTACCTCCTTCCTGCGACGAAACGAAAGCGTGTCTATATAAAAATGTACTTATACACAGGAGCCTAAACGGCGGAGGCTATAGTCCGGAGCAAGTGCATGGCAACGGATCATCTCTCTTTTCTTTTTCTCTTTCTTCTCAGTTTCTTTTTCTTGTTTTGGTCGAAACCTGATTCAAATGTCCATTTGCAAATCAAGTTGGCACAAATCACTTGCTACTGGTTGGAAAGGCGTTATTTGCTCTTCTCTCTAAACGGCGACGAGACTTAACAAACATATATCATGACACAGAAGATGGGAAGCATTTGATCCATGTTAATGACAGTGAAGGAGCCCGAAGTGCAAACAAGAGATGGAAATATCATCGGGTGGAAAATCCTCCAAAGCCATCTGACTTTGTGATTCTTTAATCCTATTTCAGAGTTTCAAGATTCTCTGCCAAACAGAGAGATCGATTGAAACTGGGTATCAAGTACATGAACACACGACAACGCCTAATTCAAGAGGTGCAGTATTCCCCTCTCCCCATCCCCTTCGATATTGAAAACAAAAATCCCCCATCTCTCTATGATCATGATGACACCTTTAGTGTGTAGTTTTCCAACCATGACGCCAAGTCTCCCGCCCGGACCGACCCTGAATACCGAAAAGAACGAAGAAAAAGACCGATACATTTCCAAACAAACAGAACAGAGAAATTACGCATAAGCCCTCCCTACAGAAATCATTCCAACTGCCCTCGGACCCCTCCTCTCGCCAGCAAAACCGAGTCGCCCGACTTCCATGCCCTCACCTTCCCTCACAACACCCCAGACGAGTCTCTCGGCGGTGGGATCAACCAGACTGTCGCCCTCCTCTCCGGGACCATGACACCGCGCACTAATAACGGCCGAGCAGGTTCCTCCACGCATCGCAAGAGGATTGCCCGCGGGGCGACCGTTAACGTAACTAGCCGTAGGGTTGGCGCGCCGAAGACCGAGACCTAGTGGTATGATGAGGATGACGAGGAGAACGGCGAGCAGGGCGAGAAGGGCGGTGGAAGAAGTGGAGAGAGCGGTCAGTTGGGTCGTCTCGGTGAAGGATAGATCCGAGGGCGGGGGCAGGACGTCGACGGCTACCACGACGAGGGAGTTTGTGACGAGGAATCCGGCGGCTGAAAAGAGGAGTATGAGGAGCCAGGACCACGGGCGTGGAAGGGTAATGTATAGGCTCGTCTTCTGGATACCTCGCGCGGCGCCGGAGAGCCGAAGAGTCTTGAAGCTATCCGGCACGGCGAACTCGGACATCTCGTGCCCGACGAAATAGGTACTCAGAAGAGCGTTTAAAGTTGTATAAAGCAAGGCAAGGATGAGGTGAGGAAGCCCTGCGAGGATGCTAACTGCTACCCGACTAGTTCCAGCAGGAAAGGCGTAGATCTGGTGAGGCGCAGGCTTCCCGAAAGCTGTTAGCTGCCCATTTGGGTGTTCCGCGATGCTGAAAGCTAAACCCGCAGCAGCAAGGGCGACTGGTGTAATCCATGCCAGTGTAAAGACCACCCAGCGGATAAGTGATGGGGTGAGAATCCAGAAGTGTTCGCGGGGAACCCAGTACTTGGCCTCGTATAAAGGCCACCTCCCAGCGCGTACATCCGATTTGGTTAAGAGACAGGCGTTGCGGGTGGTCGCATCTGGAGTTTCGAGAAAAGAGGAGATGGCATCTCCGAGGGTAGCTAGGGGTTTAAATTTTCGCAGGAGTGTAGTGACGCCGACGCCAATGACGAGGATAAGGTTAAGGAGTGTGGCAACTCCGAGTAGGGAGCTCGAAAGCTTGAGCTCACACGATTCACTGCCGAGCTCTACCGACTCCGCCATGCAGAACAGAACACCTTGTCTCCGGAGGCGAACACCCTCGCTAATCTCGGCTTCCAAGAAGCGGCCTCCGCGGGAACCTGCCATGCCTGTCTGCAAAAGACTCCCCGTTGATGATTTGATATTGGTAACAATGAGAATGGTAGAAAAGTCGCCGACGTAGGGACCTGTGAATGAAGTCACACATTCTGACGCCGTGAGATTGGTGAGCTCCCCACGGTTGGCACTGTCCTGAAGGGATAAAAGATCAATTCGGGAAAACATGGCGGAGTTGGTTTGCGAGGCATTAGAGAAAGGTGCGCCCGAGAGGAACGATTCGGTTACGAAGACAAGGCTCGAGGAGCTGCCAACTCTGGAGAGGAATATTACGCCGTTATACCTAAACGGCGTTTGTGAGAAATGCCAGCCCAGAAACAGAAAGCAGGGGTTAGATCTGGTCTTACAGTATTTGAACGCTCAAAGTCGTCACAAGGATGATGATTATAAGAAGCGCTCTCAGTCTGGATATATAAATGAGATTCCTAAACGAAGGGATCCCTATATCGAGCCATTTCCTCTCATCGTGAGCAGCCGAGACCTCCGCTCTCGTAGGGCTGCTAAGGACTTGAAAGACGTAGTTCGAGATGGCGAGCAGAACGACGATCGAGATGTTGATTATGACTTGTAGAACCCAGTTGATACGCCTCGCGCCATCGCAATCGCCGGTATAAATAGTCGACTCCCCGCCTAGTCTCGACCGGGAAATATCAAGAGCGAGACAGATGACGCCCACGAGGAGGATGAGAAAAGCTACTAGTGCATTAATAACGGCACCGAACCTCCAACCCACTAAACGCGACTCTCTCCTCCTCTTCGTCTCGCCACCTTCCCCGCCGGACTGAGCGGCACCATTAGGATCGGAATTTGAGCGACTGGCAGAGAAGTAAAAGTCTGCCGCTCTTGACCTGTGCGCTCTATCTCGCTGTTCTAAATTGACACCTTGGGGACCACGGGCCTTCATCGAGGCTCGCAATGCCACAGTCTCGGGAGTCTCGCCGCGGAGGTAGTTTATTACATAGTCTGGAATTAAGTCCTTATCTATCGTGCTGGGAGATGTCTGACCGCTGGATAGACCGCCGGGTTGCCACGTCGTCCGTCTAGCGCCTGTCCTTTGGGAGCTCGAGGTTAAGTTATCGGGGGAACTGTTATTTTGAAAAGGCCACCGGTGGGTTTGCCTATGGGAGCTGTGGTCCACTGACTCGCCAACCCTGCACGAGAATTCCTTGTTAATTGAGAAGACTTTCACCCTTGCTTCCCTCGTTGAGTCAAAAACATCGAACTTACCTTTCTACCCTTTGTACCTCGCCATATTCGTCCCAGGTATATCTGTAAGTGATGGGTTTATGGTCTCTTGGCGGGATTACGACCTGCATGGCTCAAGAGGACGGGCCTCAGTAGAGCCCACAGAGAGGAGCGACTGCCCGAGGGTGTCGTGATGAGATTTATATGCACATAGATGCAGCTGTTTTCGAGTCCTTCTCTTCCAGTCCGTAGCTATCCCTTCGTTGGTGGGATTCGATTCGAGTAGAAGGCTGGCAAAAGTTGCGTATTCGTTGGAGATTGTGTCGTATTGTGCAGGGCGTAGGTAGTGTTGCAAGGGAGAGTATGTAGACCACGAAGGGAGATCCAGAGATGTAGGCCAACACAAAGAAAGATTCCACAAGGGTTCCTACTTCTCATGATACAATGCAAGTCAGAAAGAATCGAAGGGGGTAAGGGTCCAGCCGAGGTCGCAACTTGAGGAACAGGGCATGTCCCGGATTATACATGGATAGGGCGGAGAAAGAATTGAGGAGGCTTGCGCTTCATCCTATCTTCCTCTTGCGTCACTCATGCTTCGTCCCCTTCACTTTATAGCTTCAGATGCGCGCATCCCAGAGAAACTCGGTTGTAATACTGCTGATCTGCATCGGCCTGGAAGCTTTTCCCGTACATGATGGTGTAAGTGGTCTTGCATGGCTATTTTTTCTCACCTCCCTCCCTTCATATTCCTAGCGCCGTGCTACCACCCAGTGCACGGGTGCATATTACATGCAGCCCTTCCAGGTAAGGGCGGGGAATTTCAAACTCTCGATGCTACCCCCCGCCACGCCTATATGAGAGGGCACTAAGAAGACCATGGGCCTTGGCAGAATCAGGACAGGAATGAGATCCGGGATGGTTTGTGTCGTCAAGGATGATCTTCTGGTAACAGGGGGTTAAAATGCCGGAGGGAGGCGTGAAAGGGTATCAAAGTGGGAAGGGAGGGTAAAGATGCCGCAAACACTGGAATTCCAAAGGCTGGTTGCAACTTCACAACTGAGCGAAAGAGGCTGGATACAGCGCCGGCGCCGGATCCAAGTGACCCGTAGAATTGGAAGTACGGGAGGCATAGCGCAACCACAACCAGCCATGATATGAACCCGAGAGGAAAGAAGGAGAAAAATGCAATCTTTTGGCATCAGCTTTAGATACACAAGCTGTCGAGAGATAAAAGACCATGTCTGCCCTTTCTTAGGCGGACGCCGTGACCTGGAGCCTGGCAACATACACGCCTGGTGGGGGTAAGGGCATGGCGATCAGGGTTCGCCGAGATCCTCCCACGTTTTCAATTCTCTGCATGGGTGTGACAGCCCAAGATATTCAACGTGCTAGAAAGGAAGACGAAGATGGAGATGTGAATAGGCTCGAGGAATGCTTCCAAGACCCGCCGAGGAATGTTGAAGCCTTCAATGTTCCAACCAACGCCCTTGCTCAGCCCCGTGTCATTTCACTTTCATCTCTACTTCCTAGAAATAATGTTAGCAACTGGTCGTTGCTTCCTCGTCCCGCTTGATCTTCCAACAACATTCCAGACGAGGGCTGAGATGGCAGGTGCGACAACGGAGGAACACGTGCAATAACATGCACCACATGCTTGTGTGACTACTAGAACACTACTTCGTACATAGGAAGGCAGGGCTGGTGGTCAGTTGGATTGTACTGGAAGGTCGATCGAATGTGACGGGCGTGGCTCCGATCACACCCCAAGTTTGAGGCAGACATGGGCCCCACATTCACCCGCCCCACCTCTCCTTTTTGGACCATGACTGGACAACACCTTCCGCACTCTTGCCTGGGGTCGGTCGGCACTCCCTCAAGGCGGTTTCAGCATCTCACACGGCTCTCGGCCAGGCCTGCTTCACAATTGATATTCTTTCATCGATACCTTTGTACACAGAGCACGACTCTAAATCAATTGGAAATATTCAATTGTCTCGATAGCTCTCAGAGAATTAGCCGCATTTTCACTTCGGACAAGGCCATCGTTTCCAGCACCGACGCGTATCCTACGAAGTAGGTACATTAACTTGGTCTATTCTTAGAATCACGCTTCTCTTCGCAGCATCTTAGGAAAGAGGAACGTCATCAATTGATGGATTTCTTTATGTGGGCAGAGCTGTCGGTTCATCAAGTTCCCGTCCTCTCGGCGGTTACGCTGCTCCAGTGGCCTTTCTCCATGAAACCACCTGCATCTTGATTGAGGTGCGTCTCCTGCCATTCGGCTATTATAGCCTTCGACCATACGCACCTCATCCTCTGCGCTTGGACATTGCTCTTTTCTCCATCTAGGCGGGCTCGCTGCAGATGTGAAGAACAGACTGGTGCACGGAGACCGAAGAATGCCTTCTCTCCCGTCTTTTCCGTATCCATCCCATCAATAGGAAGTTGTCATCTAGCGCCTGGGGATTCAGAGAGATATTCCGATCGGAAATGTTACCCTTGATGTAATATTTTTCCCATGTTCGAAAATAAACTCTTAACCTTATCTGCTTTAGCTCTGGTCGTGCAGTCCAGTTAACCAATACAAAGTGCAAGTAAACGCCCCGTTGCGCGTTTCTATTTTTATACCCTCCCAACACCTTTCCCATTTGGACGAGGAATTATTTTCGAAATGCCCCTCGTCGTCGTCAGCAAGGCATCAACCGCGCCCATCAGCAAGTGGGCAAACAAAGAAGCGGTTTTCCGCAAGAGTAAGTAGCTAGGTGTCTGTCTTTGTGCGGCTTGCGAAGCAACCGCTCACGGTTGAGCTCTCGAGCCCCCTCGCGTCGTGCCGTCCAACTCGCGATCGACCCTTCATCCAGGAAATCCACAACGTACTCCCCCTTAAGAGTGAATTTTCAACACCGGTGTGTTCCAGTGCAATCGCGCAAGAGTCTATTTTCTAGGATGAAGTTGTTTCTCCAGTCGCCCTACGGCTAACCGGGGGCTGAGTTTAAAGTTGGATCGGGAAGTTAGACAACTCAATTTACATATTCATCTGAACGGCAGGAGATAGTGAGCTGAGTATAGAGTTGTACGAAGCAAAAGAGTCCCTTCAATCATGTTGTCGATGGCAGGACCCTGCCCTGGCCGCCCGGTTTTCGACACTACGCCGACCTGGATTGTGAGAAAGGCGATCATTAATGCAGTCGTGTCGTGACCCGGTCACCATCTCGACATGCCGACTAGGGGCCGAATTTCCCGTTCTCTGTACCAGCGTGAATGCGAGCAATTCTGAAGAAGTAAAGTCCTAAACACTTGATGAGTCGATGATGATGCTAACTGAAAAAAAAAAACTGCACTATGGGAAGAGAGGGTCTCTAGTGATGACTGCACTGCTGCGCCGGCAAAGCTATTGTTATATGGTTTTTTTTTATTACGGAATCCCTTCTTGTCCTTGATGATCCTCCCACACAAGACTGCCTCTCGATGAAGTCACACTCCCCACTATGCCGCAGTTTCGAAATTCGAGACGACGGACTATGAGACACCCTCCCAAGTTTCGGAATCCTGGCTTCGCACGTCTAGCACTCCGCCGACGGGCCTTAACCGGGTCAACTTGCATGGCATCACCATAGGGATCACCTCGGTATAGCGCCGCAACCCACGTTTGTGTTGCCTTTGGCTAGGCCATTTCCATATCAACTGCGCCGTGTTTCAACAATTTCCGGTAGGAGAAGAGGCAGCGGGATGAAGCTGAGTGGTGTACCATGCTCTCTAATGCCTGGATTGTATTCCATCTTCCCATCTAGTGGCACGTTGAGGAGATTCGTGTTGCTCGACTGACGCCCCATACCACAGGAACTGAATTATATCGGGGGTGACGGCCAAACCCTTTCAAGGCAAAGACCTGCAACAGAAGTCAGATCAGAAATCAATCCCTGGTTCCCGAGAGCCGCCTCGGCCGAGTCTCCAAGTTATGCCGAACTTCCTCATATCAACCCGACCGGCTGGAACCTTTCTGGGAACGTGCCAAACCCCGGGACCCTTTGGTTCCTCTATTCTGTTCCGCTATGCCGCAACTCAATTTCTGTTAAGGCTCGTCATGGATCTCTCTAAGGATGCGGTAAAGCCGTCGTCAGTAGATAGTTGGTATTGATCTACACCTCGAACGCTCCCCATGCTTAAGCTGTAGGAGTCCTGTTTAGGCCATATCAGTTATGAACCACGAAGCAGGAAATGGGCGCCCGAGACATTTTGAGACCCTCGACAAGCTTCGTCGCGTAGCCCATCGTGCCAGGATATATAAATCTGTCTGTCCAACCCATGATGCTCGCGTAGATGGAGCTGGTAGATCTCGAAACATTCCAACGAGTGTGCGTGAAACTACAGCAGCCCAACGCGAGAGATCATCATCAACCGAGTCGAGAAAGACCTTAAGATCAACTGAGGCTCGCCATTCATGCTAACACCGCCGAGAGAGCAATGAAGTAGAACCCTGTCAAGATGTGCTTCCAATCAACAATCTCGCCACGCTTGTTGGCTTGCATAGGATTTGACATGGACCCTGAATTGGATAGAGCGGCATCTAGCATATCGAGCTAGCCATTGTCGCGTATGATGAGCCTCTCTACCACTATGTAGACAAGGGAGGCACGGCAGATTGCCCGAGGCAGAAGGGGGCAGCCTAAGATCTAAGATCCTTCGTAGTGCACCTAGGCCCAGGCACGAAAAGAGGACGGGTCTCTTTGATGAGCTGAGTTGCCACGTCTACGGTGCCAGGGGAGCGATTTTCTGAACTTGGCCTGGGAGGGAAAGCGGAGTCTCGGTCTGACCCGGAATATGCTCCCAAATGTCTTCCCGCGCTAGTTAGGCATCAACTCCAATTTTGTGATAGCTCTAGTGTCATCTACCGAACTGGTTTATCGGTGCTCACATGCCACTAGGTAATGTGGATCGAGAGACCCCCTACTTTGTAGGTGTGAGGTACACCATCATCAACGGCGTATGAGTGTATGTAGACCTTCAAGGATAGTCATATCAGCACACAAGGCCAACCAAGTGAAGCGCGCGCCCCTCGAAAACCTTCAATGCCAAGCTACTCCACCACGAAATAGTTTACTTCGTAAGTCTACTTAGCTTCTTTCAGGTTTGGAAAAAAAGTGGCAACGAGCTCCACCCGGGTATTTTTTCAGGGGATGGGAAGGCGTAAGCAGGAATAAGCAACGTCTGATTGGCTATGGCGAGCTTTTCTAGGGTCAAGATAATTCCATGTTGCCACCGAGAAGGAAGGATTCTGATTCTAAATGGCCCGATGAACTGGGTTCCACATAAATGGGGAGGGAGGAATAAAATTGCACTCGCTCACTTGGTGATCAGTCCCGATTTGGATGCTAGCTGTAGGAGGCGCAAAGTACTCCGTAAGGGGCAGGACGCTCTGGGGAGCGTAATTGACTTCCAAAACAGTACCTCAATCCACCAGCCACAATCACTCACGTGCCCACTTGAATTCAAAAGGCACAAGCCTCAGTTCGGGACGGGAGTCACCGCCAGCAAGTCCCAGCAAATGCACCGAGTCTCGAACCGCCCGACACCCCAACCTGTGAGTTCTCTCTGCCATTACTACCCTACCAACCAATGACGACGATCCCACCATCCCGCACTCGACGTCCTCGTACGATTCCACACAGCCACAGGGCCGAAATGGCATGGTGAAGCCGCTCGCGATATATTAGTCCAATGTTGTTCATTATCTCCCAGAACACGGTTCTTTTCGCCGTTTTCTTCTTTTCTGACGGGCTCAACGTTGGGGGGAACATCTGAGAAAGTGAACCCTAACATTGGTGCACACCATTCATGTCTCCTTGCCTTGTTTCTCTGTTTCCTGTTGGGGTAGTAACATCAGCTACCGGAGCAGAACCTTGTGTGTCTCTTCCTCGTCTCCATGCTCAACGTCTGGGTACATCGTAGGTACGGGAGGAGCCTGCTCGTAAGTTTCAGGATCGCCAATGGGTCTTCCAAGACCTCTCTGTAGAACTGACACAACTGCTTCATGGTTTTAGAATAAGACAGCACCACAAGTTGTGGAAACTGAGCTCACCGTCCCTTGGTTGATTCCGATCCGAAGCGACGGGAGTCACTTGAGAAGGTCAGCTAGGGTTGCTTGACCCCACTTCTTAGGCTTCTTACCCACTAAGCTACTCTGAACTGGGTTGGGTATGCTTCTGTTCAGTCACGCCGCGCTCGTACGGTTTTTCGTCGTGGTCATGCCTTTTTGACTTTCTCGCTGAAGTACAGGCAATATGTGGGAAGGGCCGCCGGGCATTCATGCTTGTGTATGTCCACTACAGGATAAGGCCTACTCTAAGTAAACTAGTTGGCACAAGCTTCCGTCTCTTGCTGTCCTTTGCACCAATTGCCGTACCATGCCTCTCTTCCTTACACTCCTCGTTGACACCTTAAATTTAGATGGGCACGAGACAAAAAGAGCATCCTCCAAAGCGAGTCCTTAGCATACTGTTTCCTAATTTCTACTCGAATATGCAATTTAGCCCTCGAGTATTATTCATGGGCTTTTTTTAATGCAGTGCAGACAGCGTTTGAAAGATCGATGTAATGCTTCAATACCATATACCGTACGTATAAGCCAGGCTGGGAAACGGAGCGAAAGTGTAAGTGGAAAGGGCCCCTGTGACTGGTGCCTGCCAATGTGGGGGTGGGTGCACATTGCCCATCGTAATTGTAAACTAAACTAGGCAATTAGCAAAGTGGGAAATGGCCACAGGACAGGTCTAGACCTGCATTGTAACTTTTGGCTCGAGGTCCCCACGAAGTACCAAGATCAGCCATGGTGTCTTCAACCGTGACTAAATCGTAGCAATACGTAGTACCGGATTCGAACCCGCGAGGAACCGGGTGACAGATGATCCACCGAGACTTCGCCTTGCGCCGCCCACGAAAAGCCCTTCCTAAAGGGTGCACAGGAGTACGAAGTACGCTAGGGGTACCCCACCGATGACACCAGTCCACGCCACACTTACGCGGTAAACTACGAAGGAGGCTCCATCCCGAAGGGTCTACGATGTTCCTTTTCTTAGAAGTGAAGGGAGGAAAAAAGCCCACTCATGGCCTAATGTCCCATTCAAATTGTTCCCATCCATCCTGAGCTAGAGAGGCTCTCTGTTTGTCATTTGTATATATAAACCTCGTGGCTGTCTAGTTCTACAACAGCTTGAACCCCCCTCCCTCTCTTTCCGTTTCTATCTTACTCTTCCATCTCTCTTAAGCCAAACTCAGTGCCCTTTTTTGCACCCCGGGACAAGACCCTCGAACTGTCCAAAAGAGCTTTCATTAATCTCGACCATTACAAATCTACACTATCACGTCAACCTGTACGGACTTACACCATCTAGGTTCTCTGTCTCTCACCTCCCCCACGTCCACTTTACATCGGAACCCTCCGCCAGACAGCAAGTAAACAAAGAACGACTTCTCCTCGCCTCGAGTCGCCTCGAGTCGCAACCTTGAAGTATCTTCAAATAGTCACTTCGAATACTTCGAAACCATTTATACTTTCGATTATCGACGAGCATAGAGGAACCAAGCCCTCTCTCGACACCGAACCAACCTACCAGACAAACAAAAAGAGCAGTTTCGCTCAGCCACTCCAGCCACAATGTCGCCCACATACACAATGTCCGCACACCTGTGCAAGCAAATCTACTCCTCCTGGCGCCAAACCCGTCACCCTTCTCCCGAGCCACTGAGCCCCTCGCAACAGCGCCGCTCCTCCACCTCGTCTAATTCTTCCTCCACCTCGAGCTCGCCGTCTTCTTACTTCACTTCGACCAAGACCTCTATCGAGTCAGATCGTGACGCCGCGACGAGTCGGAGGATCGGAGGCAGTAATACGAGATAAAGCAAATGAAATGCGGGGGAAGTGACTACAACGTCGAACATCAGAATGGGAAATTGTTCTTGGGCGAAAGCAGCGGGCGAGTTTTTAATTCTTCTGTTTCATTAAATCTCATTTGTCTTAACAACAACAACAATGGTCGCCCCGGATCGGAATGGCAGATATCAATGGCGTTCTGGGTTTCATGGGTTGAGGGTTTTCGTTTCTCTTTTGTTTGCATGGAAATTAGTTTATCGAGTATGAAATCCATCGCCTTTGATTTTATTATTCGACTCCTTTTGCTGGTCGGTTTATCCCTGCTTTCTGATCTCCTCCCTAAGAGATGTTGCTTCGTTTCCTTTCTGTCCGATCGCCGGCTGTCTCCGGACTGGTTCGTGTAGGCCCGTATGATCGGATGACACTGTGCTTCACCCCCGCCTGTATCCGGCCCATATCGGCTCGGAGGAGCAAGGACGCATCAATTGGCTTCCGAAACCAGTTCCGATCCACAACTTTGCATTCGGGAGAACATTTCCATCCAGCCCAAGACTATACCGATAGCGTTCATAATGAGAGATGCCCTTCGGGCCCTACTTCCTATGACTCTGGTTCTCTGAAAAGATGGTGATGCCAAAGATGATTTCATGCACTAATCGTTCATCATCCCTCTCGCTCGTGATTCGGATATTTGGGGCACTGCCAGATTGAGAGTTTCATTCTCAGCCCCGCGTGGTGAATGGTGGTTAATGCGAGGAGATGTCCATCCGGGTGTACTTCATCTCGTTGGAAAGAACCCTCAGGTTCGTCAACTCCCACATCACCAGCAAGAACGCCCTCCAACATCCACAACAAGCGCGTACCTTGAGGGATAATTTTCGTTCGAAAGTGAATACTTCATTCGCTCGAGTCTAGAACTTAAACAAGTTTTCCTCTTCGACATATTGACGTCGTATTCTCATTATCCTCGTAATATTCGATCCTCAGAATCAAATGTATCGCCAATGGTAGGAGCAGATTCTCTAAGAAGCAAAACGCGCATGTAGAAGAAAAAGACAACCGCATTACCATCTACCAAAAATGCGTAAAAAAGAAGAAGAAGGTGATCGCATGTCATCCAGAAAAAAATAAACCCGTCTATAGTGTTACAACGGGTGTACCCTGCCATCACCTAGCTCGCCAACACCATCCTGCAGCGCGTCAAGTCGTGGAGCCTTGTCGTCACCACTCGCCTCAGGAGTCTCCGGGGGTGAGGACGAGCCTTGAATCCTCCTCTTAGCCTCGGCCTTGTCCGCTTCTGTTACGTCCTTCTCGTCCTTGCGCATATCTGGCTTCCACTGGGATTCATTGGGTGAGTGGCCAATGGACATTCCCGCTCGGACCTAGCATTGAGTTAGCAAAATAAGACAAGACAAGCCACTAAAGCAAGAAGCAGAAGCTTCTTCCGTGGGCAGGTAGATAGGCACTCACCAGTGTCTCTAAAGCAGTGTTCGAATTGTCCACGAGGTCAGCATCAAACTTCATCTTGCCATCTTCAAAGAGCAACACGATGGTCGATCCGCCAAACTTAAAGTAGCCAAGCTCCTCTGCCCGTTTGACATTGTCTCCCTCGTTGCGCGTAATCACGGTGCTGCCGACCATCATGGCACCTACGCAGATGACCATAACACGGCCGTACTCAACGCTGTCGATGGGCACCAGCACACGGACGTTCTCGCCGTAGACGTCCAGTGCAGATCGGATAGCCATCGGGTTGACAGTGTAGTATTCTCCCGCGATGAGCTCGGGCTTACCCATGACGCCATCCACGGGGATATGGAATCTGTGGTAGTCCTGCGGGGCTAGCCTAAAGATACCTAGAGCACCGTTCTCGTAACGCTTAGCTTCGTGGCCGTACGCCTCACCGAGGAGCCGCTTAACAGAGAACTCTCGTCCCTTGATCCAGACCTTCGTCGCCTGGTCGACCCTGTTAAAGACGACACTGCGACAATCAGCGGGCGATACGATGATGCGCGGATTGTCAGGGGCGGAGCACGGGCGAGCGCCGGGCTTCAGGGCTCGATAGAAGAATTCATTGAAATTCTTAAACTCCTCAAGTGGCAAGAGCACCTCGGACAGATCGAGATTGTGGAACCCGATGAAGGGAATAATTTGAGATTTAGATGCGGGATCGTCATATTTCTTCCCCTGCTTGATGCTCATACTCTTGAGGAGTTTACGAACTATAGGGAACGGGAACATTAGCAACATTTTACGCGGCGAGGGGAGGGGAAAACGAAAAGATAATGTGTCCCGGGTTTGGGAGAGAACTTACTCTGCTTCTTCTCCATACTATTGGACTTCAGGCCCTTGTACAGCAACCGGATACCGAGCCTCACGTACACACTCATCTTCTCCTCGTTGATCTGACCCGTAATTCGGTCCTGGACGAGGATGTTGGCCGAGTTGGCGCCAAGCTTGTAGCCTCCGTATGAGATCTTGGTAATGACCTTGGAGTACCACTTCCGCTGCGCTTGGCTGGCCGTCACGAACCCGCCCATCATCAATTTGTTCACCTGCCTCCAGTCCTGGCTGGCGCACGTGGCAATGTGTGTGATGATGTCTGCATCCTTCCGCTTATTAAGACGTGGTTGGTGGCAGATGGGACATTCTCGGATCTCAACAACATGTTCCTCGCCGCGGTCTTCGACCAGTTCATCCTTGGAGGGGAAGTCGCTTTCTTCGCCTGGGGCAATTAGCTCGGGCACTACAATAGTTGATGACGCGCTTGAATCTTGGTGAAGTATGGGCGGTCGTCCTAGCGACTCTACGGGTCCTACGGTGCCGGGTTGTGTGCTGGCAGATGAGTCGCTCGATGGCGTGAAACTGTCACTCTCACTGCTGTGGTGGGCAATAAAGCCCTTCACACGGTCACCCAGGGATGGTTGCTTGTTGCTCTTGGCCAACAGCTGCTCCTCGAGGCAGATGACGACTTCATCCATAGTCAGGTCCCGCTCCTCGCCTCCGTTGATCCTATGGGGGAAGCGCTGGAAGAAGCTGTCGATGGTAGACTCGCGGAGAGTCGATCCAAGTGTATCAAGCATAGTAGTTAGCTCGACTTTGCTAATCTGGCCACTCTCGTCTGCGTCATATTGCTTAATCATAGCTCTCCAGAACTGTTGCCGCAAGGCAGGGTAAGGCATGTATTTCGCACGCAGATTCAGAATTGGGCTGTGCTTGTCCTCCCATTTTTCAAGATTCTTCATCTTCAACGGCAAGGAGAACTCGTAGAAGTCTCGAGTCTCTGGTTCGGCGGGCGGGGATTCTGGGCCCTCGCCAGGTGGAGCTGGGACGGCAAGGGTATCACCCGACGTAGCGACAACAGGTTGCGCGGGCGCCGTTGAGGTCGACGTAGCCGAGGGTGTGGCAGAGGCCGCAGGAGTGGCATCAGAGGGGGTCTTAGATCCTGATTGTTTGATCAGTTTACTTAGGCTCTGCGTCGATGAGGACCGTGACAAACCGAGCTTCCTGAATCGCTGGCGCTTAGGTTGCTCATATTCCGGCGGATCTCGCAGGTCATAGAGACCCGTCTCCGGATTGGCCTTGGGGGCCTTGTCGATCAGATCCTTCACCGGCAGGTTACACGAGGCGATGAAATCGTTGCCGGAATACTTGTCGTGGTCGATGACGGTGAAAGCGAAGGAGTACTGCTGCTCGTGAGATACAACTTGGAAAAGCAACTTCTCGTTAAACACCGGGTTTAAGTTGTGGCGGACTCGTCGAGTTCGGTATGTCTTCTTGCCTAGCGAGGCAACTACGAAGGGATCCATGTCGAAGCTTGTCCGCGTGAGGTTAGACTCCGGGGGCAGGTCCGTAATGTTGCAGATTTCCAGGAATATGATGCCCAAGACATCGGAATCACCGCTGAGCTCGTAGGCGTTCTCCTTCCTCTTCCTCTTTAGTCTCTTGATGCGTAGGCGGCGCTTTCTGCGCTCGATAGCCTCAGGCTTTGTCGCATCCTCCTCGGGAATCTCGTCGCTCACGTCAATGTCGTAGTCCTCGTCCTCGTCGTCCTCATCATCGTCAAGATCTGACAGCGTGGTGTCGAGCCCCTCTCCAGGAACGGTGTTGGAAGTCGGTGCAAGCAGCGCTGAAGTTGGCCCCAGCTTGGGGCTTCTGCTCTTCCCGTGGCTCGGAGTCATGGTCGGCGTGATATTCCGAGATGCGCTTTCGGGGACGGTCTTGACAAGGGCGTTGAACTTGTCGAAGATTTGCTGAGGGGTCGCGTTGGGATTCGAGGTGTCGTGAAGAGTGAATTGGAGTTGTACCTCGCCAGAGACGATGCTGGTCTTCTTGCCGGGCTTCTTGCTCCGCAGCGGGTACCACTTTGGCTCTTGTACGGGCTCGCCATTGGCGAATATATCCTCGAGGGCAAGGTCGAACTCGCCCATATAGTCCTTTCCAAAGCGATCCTTATCCCAGCAAATGACATCAAGGAGCAAGCTTTGGACTGAATTGACGGGCAGGTCTTCGATCACGTTCCATTCCGGGTTCAGGGTCTTGGGAACTGAATGCGTAATTGCTTTGGCATCGCCGATGATCAAGACTAGATACTAGAACCATGAGGCTGCAAGTCAGCTAGGTATTCGAGCAGTCGCGCAACTTAACCATGCTGGCGTGCCCCCCACAGAAAATAGGCAAATTGATTCGAGATCAAGGGGAGTTGGGTCACTGGGGAATCGAACGCATCGCAGCACTGGAATTGAATCCGGATCTCCCATGGAAAATATCAAGCTTCAACGTACCGGATCGGAAGTGCCAGATCGATCTTTGGCAGCGAGGTTGCGGCCCTAGAGAATTTCAAAGCTCAGGTCAGTTTCACCGAATATGCGCAAACAACGGCTAGAAGTTGCTGGACAGTGTCGCGATCTGAAGTTCGAGATGGAGGGGTAGCATGTGGGTGGTGCGGGCATGGTGGGTAGCTCCCCCCCTCGGTGGCAATGGGGTTTTAGGAGGAAAGCTACGGCGTACCTTAAGGATGGAAACCCTGAGGGCCAAGCCATTATCGCGAGTCGAATTCATGGTGTCTTTGTCTCTACTCTTAGGCGGACTATTACTTCGGCCGTTGTTGGACGCAGAGCTGGTGATCGAGCTGGACGACTTTAGGCGAGATGGTATTATTCGCACCATGGCGGAGGAAAGGGGAAGGACGAGGGGAACAGGCCCGGTTTATCAATGTGAGGCCCGTCGACAGGCGGAACCCCCTGAGCGGGGGGGATTGCGTACGCTGTGGCCCTGTAGGAGGGCTGAGGCAAAGGCGGATTGGGCGGATCGATGATGGAGGGCGTCTTGTAGTGTACAACAGGGAACGGCTTGAGGCAGTAGAAGGAGTGAGGGCGCCCACAGCACTGCCAAGTCAGAGGGCGCCAGGTGCCCAGAGGAGGGGTCAGTCGTGGTCTGGTCTTGGTACTTCGTATGTCGATAGGGCTGTAGTGTGTGGATGACTTCGATATGACTGGTGGTGACGTATTTGTGAACAAAAAGATGAGCGGCAGCAGCAGCCAAACCAATGCAAAATCAAGTGGTGTCCAGGGTCCAGCTGCAGATGCTACGCACACAACCGCGTGAAATGACAGGTTAAGTAAGAACCGCAGGGAAGAATCAATCGGAACTGGGAAAAGTTGAGAATAAAAAATAAAAATAAAAGAAATCGGTCGTCGAAAAGGGAATGGGCCGGACCTGACCAGCTCATACCACTGGCGTGTTAATATTATTATCCCCAATTCTAGACTCAGAATGGGTTTTGATCTGCTCTGCGAAGGATCGACCCAAGTCTCGAGGTTTGATCACTCCTTAATAAAATCTAAGTGTCACCTGCTCCGCGGGAACGCAGCAATTGAGTAGTGAAACGGAAAATCGGGCTGGCGGATCTCTCGATTTGGTGGAGTTGGATATGCAAGGATGCGGTTCTCCCTTGAAAAGTGGTCGTGAATTGATGGCCCGATTTTTCCTAGAAATAGTCTCCGTCGTTCTTAATATCCTGCCTTTCGCATTGAGTAGCCGAAAGCACTGATTCAGCTACTCTCCTCGTCAATCGTCGGTCGCTCTCGTTGCCTCTCGCTCCCACTCGCGCTGGTGACCCGTTGAGGGTTCGTCCCTTTTCAATAGAAGTATTTTGCTCCCAGACTTCGCGTGTACTTGTACGAGGTACAAGCACGGTCGTTTCGCTCTCTTCTCTGCTAAGGGGCCTTTGCTCAAGGGATAGTTGCCAGCAATTGCCGTTAGTGCCGTGAGCTATGCGCCAAGCCAAGCATGCTCAACGATGGACTTTGTGTGTGCAGGTATTATTTTAGGGCGGTACAACAGCTGAAGGAAAAGGGGGTGGGGTACGATGTGAAGAATTGATGTCAACGTTTCTTCCTGCAGAAAGAGCAAAATCCGGTGCTATGTCCGCGGAGGATGGCGGTCGTCTGTCGAACTTGGTCGGGGTTTGCAAGAGTCCTTCCGTCTTGTCGTGTGTCGTGTGCCGTGTTTCGAGCTTGGGAGTGGTATTTCTAGGGGTTAACAATACCTGGGAGAGATTGGAATGCCAAGCGAGTCGAGCACCGATTTGGAGCTGAAGGCAACCAAGAGAATGTTCAAATAATCCCAAAAAAATAAGCTTGGACTATCTGTCTTGGCCAGGCACCAAGTTACCGTTTTCAGATAGTTGCGATCATGACAAGCCTTTCACATGCACTTGGAATTGAGAGTACGAAGTGTATCCTCCGTCGCCAAAGAGACAACATTGAAGAAAAGAAAAGACTTGGGAAGGGAGGTCAGCAACCTCGCCAGGTTGGGTCCAAGGGCAGTAATAAATCCGATGGGAAGAAGCCCGCCGGTCAGGTTAAGTTGAAACCAGGATGGTCTAGGCTCCCTACCACCCCGGGATCCATGCTCTAATTATAATTCAATGTTGGGGATTGGAAAAAAAGCAGATCCCAGAGAGAGAAACTCCTTGTCCGAGCAAGTAATCTTACGGCTTCATTGCTACATTACATCAATAATGGATTGGAGAGGCCGCCTTCCTTTCGCGTGCTCATCTGCTACCTCTCGGGGTACTGGACCCAGCAAAACCATGGACAACACGGGAAGGACGGAAATACGGGAAGAATGAGGCTGCCATGCCTCTTTTCCCCATCTGGTCTTGATTATGCCGAGAAGGAGCCCTCCTCCTCCAACTATGTACTTCAGAATCCTGTCAGTCTGACAGGATGCGAAGGCAATCCAACAATTTGATGGGATCGATCACCACTTGGCACAGTTAGCCGCAGCCAGTCCCCCCACTGTTGCCTATTCTCCATGTTCTCTGTCGTCCCTATTTCAGAGATCATCATCGAGGAACTCTGTCATTAATTCTGCGCCTGTCTTAACCTACTCATGGACGGAGAACAGGTGTTGCTTCTTGCAAAACGCACTAGTACATTCTCTGGGAAGGAAAAATGAAGTAGTGTTTGAGGTTGAGCTGCCTTTCAGGGCTGGGACCAGGTCGCAGCAATGCAAGACATCGTTCGGTGGGATATTGAGACCTCCGGATGATATTTTGCTCAATCTCCCGTTCTAGGTGGCCCCAACGGCTCCGTCGCTCGAATGATCATCAAGAGGAGATGTTGATTATTCCCCACCAAATGCAAGTCGGAAATAGACTGAATTGAGTCCAGGCGTTCGGCATTCATATCCGTCGTCCCCGTGCCTGCGAATGTACTCGTAGTGCTATATCAAGTTGAGCGTTGATCGTGGCCTGGCGGGGGCTTCTTCTCTGAGCCACATGCGCTAGCGAACAGATAATCATATGCTGATATATTAATAGGATGAACCCGTCACTGTTTATTAAAATCAAGGCCAAATTGTCGGCGTGGTCTAGACCAGGCTGAGTGACGCTAAAACGTTGCACCGCTCATCAAGGCTTGGCACGGAGATAGCTTGAGGAGGATGGCGTCGAGGACATGTTGGGAAGACAAAAGGCCCGATGCACCTTCCGCATCAACATCTGGTGCGACATCACATCACCAACTGTCAGTCTCGAGGCCATGGGAATCTTGAGGCTACGTAAACTACTTCTGTCTTCCCCTTACAGAATAATTGAGCACTCGGTGCCCCTTAATACAACCCAAGATCATCAAGACAGACCGAGGCCATTCTGGTTTCCCTCGCACTCGCACTAGCTCACCAACCGTTGGAAGCTCTAATAAAATAAACACGTCACTTACACCCCACATTCAGCTTTCCCGAACTACGCGTCCCTCCTAGTTTAGTTCATCCGATCCTTATCCAATGGCAGCCTACATTTATTGAACCCGTCCTCCGTATGATCAATCATTCAGGGGAGGGAATGAGCCACGGGAGTTCGGAATACCTGGCCAAAGGCTAATTCGCAGGATTCTCAAGGCGGCACTCCCACCGTCATCAATTCATCGTGCTAGTATCATGCTCATCCAGTCCGCTCCTAACATCCTTCCCATCATTGGTGGGTATTCGCTGACAGTGAACCTGGAATGGCGGATCAGCCCCCGGTCCCTTACGCATGAGCCACCTTGCTCTCATCGGCTCCTGTTGAATTGGACTCTGTCAGAAGACCCTCATTTGATTGGGTTATCGTCAATGTACACGCAGTGCTACGATAGATCGGGGTTAAACCACAGCTTGCAGCTTCTCTTACGTCGCTGTCAAGAAGGATTTATTGATCTATTGATGGGGCCTAAACAGCGGGATCTAGATCCCACCAGTTTCAAATGACTAGGCTTCCCCTCCCTTCCACAGGTGTTGGACAGGTCTCTGTCTCTCAGTATCCATCTGTCTGACCTTCCACGCCTTTTGCCCTCCGGCTGATTCTTCCCCTATCGCCGATCACCGCGGATCCTCCGCAGGCTCCAAAATCGTTCCGTCGTTCCCAAACTCAACGACCAGCTATGAGGTGCAGTATTAGCCTCTTAAAACCGCACCAGCCAGCCCGCCATCAAACAAAGCATCTTGTTTCCGGAATGGTTACGATGGAAGACCATGAGACGCCGAACCCTTTCCGTCCCTACTTGCCCTGCGCCTGGACTTTGCCGTAGTCATGACCCCTTTCGCTTCTCCTTGCAGTTGAGAAAGTGGCATGTTGAGAACCCGGGTTCAGCGTTCTCTTGGCCTCTCGGCTGAGCAGCCACTTCTTGGCCTCAGCGGAGTGGAGTGGAGGCGACAATGGAGACTCCCAATCTGACTACGAGCCCCAACCGATTTGGGATGTCTAGCACCCCATCTGCCCACATGACTAAAAACCTCCTAATCTTGAGACTGGTAGAAACCTACGGCCCTCGTGTTGGGCGTGATACCTGTAATTGGAAGCTGCTTGGTATGCAACGAGGCTTCCATCGTGCGAGAAGGCTTCGGCCACCCCCAAAATGAACTACGTCACCAAACGCCAAAGCAAGATTGCCAGTTCCAGTGCCTGCACATTATCACAAACGAACAAAAGGCGGGAAAAGCTTCAAAGAAAGAACATGAGAAAACAGGAAACACCCCAAAACACTCGCTCGACCTCCCCAAAAAGGAAGGAGACAAGCTGCAATGCGACAAAAAGAGGGTTGCTAGGAAAGGACGAAAAAAGAAGTCGATGGTCAGTATGAGGGTCGAACTCATGACCTTGGCATTTACTATGTAAGCCGGATAGCTTATTAGTACCACGCTCTAACCAACTGAGCTAACCGACCGTGTTGCTCGTGTTGAAAAGTAGCTGTCTTAATTCTTTCCATTAAGGTACGGCTACATCCTTGGCCGAGGACCCGGTTTTTCCGTTGTTCCCGACTTGGTTTTGATCTCAAGATGGGATCCATGATAACCGTTATTGAGAGGTTTCCATTGTGCTGGTGCAGTCAACATCTACCATTACCTCCATATTCTCTACTTTGGGGGCAAATTACACTCGCGATTACCCGCGCTAAGATCCCGTTCTTCCTCATTCTCCACGCCTATCTCATTCTCAGTCCTCCGTTCTCCAGCCGACCTGCCTCTCCCGACAGTTGGTGTTTCACCCCGCCATGTTTACCTCATTGCACTCTCAGCAGTCCCCAGACTAGTGTAGCGCCAGGCGATTAATACCTCATCTCCTGATCAGGCAGTCTCCAAAGATATACCCTGTCCATCTCCACTTCGAAGGTTTGTGGTTGCGGAAGTTCCAGGGCCGTCACATCCGGCTAGGAGGAAGAACCTTCTCGCGTTATATTATTCGAGAGTTTTGCCTCGGACGAAAGCTACGTAGATGGGGTTCAATAACCCCAGCTTGGTGAGATATTTCTTTTACAAAACTACGATGCATTGCGATGTGGGGACTCTTTACTTCTTCTGGACGAAAATGCAGGACAATACACTATTCGAGAGGTGTTTCCATGTTTGTACGAATGGCGGAAGCCGATCCATTTTTCTCCAGCCCTGTGGGGACTGAGGGTTCTCACAGGGTGGGAGGGCACCATCCATCAACCCTACTACGCAGTACCAACGACGACATTGAAGCCTCTGTGAGCCGCGTTTTCGCTGCAAGATAGACTTCGGCTCCATGTCGATGCCCAAGTTCAGCTTACATCGCGACTCCAGCGAACTTTTAAGAGACTGGTTTTGGGAACTGGGCCACAAGTGCTGAAGACCTCTAGCAACATCCCCGGATTGTAGACTGTGGCTATGTGGTTCCCGCATAGCATGCCTAGCTCCCGTGGTGCAGGTCTGGAGAACATTTTTTCGAAATCCAGACTCTACATGGATCAAACTCGCATCGACACGTATGTGAACTATGTGAACTAACATGCAGGCTAAGGGCGACAACTGTCAATGACTCGGGGTTTGCTCCATCGTGTATTTTGAGTAGCAGTGTCGTCGCTGTATCTCAGGACAGATTCTGGGACCTAATTGGTTTTCATCACTATCTCGTGGGCTCTGTTGCGACGGCCTTCATCCACAAGGACGAAATTAGTCATTCAATAGGTTTCCAAATATTTTCTAAACCCTACTTTCGGTAGTCGTAGTTCTCGCCAAAATACATCTTCGAGAATGTCAGCCTTGGTGAGGAGAGGACGTGATTGGTCAATGGCAAGACTCAGAGTAAATGCCTCGTTGGGACCCGCAGTCAACACATTGAGGAGGGGGAACGAGCTGGTTCGTGATTTCAGTGGTAGTAGAAACATGCTATTGCCATTGCATTCAATTGGTATCTGACAAAGCCGTTATAAAAATACGGTAAAGATCGCACGATCCGCCCACGAGATTCTTTGGTGACCACATCCGCACGGCGGATGTCATTCTCTCCTCCGCGCGATGCATCCGCGGCCCCTTGCACATCTCCTTCGGGGACGGGATCGGGGTCCCCCTCAGCACGCCATCATATGTACATTACCATCCTCTATAATAGCCACTACCGCATGCTCCAACCCCCCACACACCCCTACCTCCTGCCCCTACCCTCAATTCTAGCCCACAATGAAACCCATACATGTCATCCTCCCCGCCTCAGCCCATGGGAAACGCCTTTATACTACGACGTGGGCGCGAGCGGCCTTCCTCCTGGCGAGGAGCTTGTGGAGCCAGAGAGCAAACAAACCGACACCGACGCTACAGGCAGAGTTAGAATGTCGATCCCCCTCATCGTGCGACAGGGCAATAGCAAGTGATATCCGGACTTACATGAAGACAATGCAGAACACGAGGCTGGGGGAACACGACGTTAGCATCAAGCAATTCACAAAAACAAGTCTTGCAGACAGGGGGTTGAATCCTGGCCAAGGAAATAGGGCATTGGCCAATGCCAAAGCCCAGACCATGTTGCGTTGAAGAGGAGAGGATGGGGGTGGGGCTGAGGGATATCTGGGAATTCGCATACATAACACCAGGGTTCTTGGAGGCGAAGTTCTTGCGCTTGGCGAGCTGAGCAAAGGCCTCGCGGGCGACAACAGTGTTGATGGCGGCCATTTCGATGGTTGAAAGTCCTGCGACGGTTGGCGGATGAAAAAAGTTTTGCGAGGCTTTTACTATTGTGACGGAAAAAAAGTCAGATCATCAATTGTTAGTGCTTTTGTGAGCCATGCCAAAAGCCACGCATGGAAGGAAAAAAATGCCGCCCCCTAGGATTCCGTCGTGACTGCTGCTTGCCGGACCTGCTGGCTTTGGGGAAATAGCTCGACTCGATTTAGGGCTGCATGCTCATCGATTCAATTGATGCAGACGAAGTCCGAACATGATCGGGTTGGCATTGCTGGGGTGCCAAGACGAGGTGGTCGTTATGAGGTAATGAGACAAGGTCTCCTTCCTCGATGACAACAGTCCTTCATATGAACCAATTGAAGCCAGAGTGAATGCAGGATGGTAGAATGATTGGTTTCAAGGACGATCCGGCGAGTTCGCATCAATTGTCCGGCGACTGAAAGCTTCCCGCATCGTAGGGAAGCTCCGGCATAGGCACTCGCCAGGAGAGAGACCTAATCATGGCGACTTTGTCGTATCAAGATACGACATAAAAGGCACCCCGTGTTGCGTTCTATCTCGGCGTTCGACGCAAATCGCAAAATCGTCCATGGCACAAGCTGAGAGCTTGGCATTCTGGGGGGCAGGCTGGGCAAAAGAGGGGCGGCGTTGATGACGGCAACAGGCGGTGCAAAAGCTTCGCGCACTTACAGCAAGAGGATTCAATACTCGCGATGCGAGGGACACAGCAACCCAATGGATTGAGGGAGACGAATTGAGAGCGGAGACTGAGACAACGACGGGTTTCCTGAGATTGGCGATCACCGGGGAGTAAAAGAAGAAAAAGGAAAAAAAAAAGAGGAAGGAAAAGAGAGGGAAGAAGAGGCGACCAGGGAGGGAAATAGAAAACAAAAATACAGGTTCAGAACGAATCGGTACAGTGGTACTCGTCGGCAGCAATCGGTAGTGAGGGATCCTCTGGTTTCCTAACTGGGGTGGTCGTGCTCACTCGGAAAACGGCACATGGCGGAAGCCAGGTGATCAAAGCTTTTTCTACCCTTGCCTCTCACATCAGAATTCTTATCCGCTCACCATAAGTCCATCGCTAAGATGAATTTTTTCCCTCTCTCTACGAGGTACTAATTATTATTGCACTTGCCCTTGCGACCAATTGAGGCGGTCAAGACGTCACTGTCATGTATCAGGCCGTAGACATGCTACTGTGCACCTAGCCATGGGTACAGGGTAATGTATACGATACAGCGCTAAGATTTCGTACATGACGTTAATAGGGCCTGTGTGTATTACAGTGTGAGCTCGGTAACAGTTAACAGTGAGGGGCTAATAGCTCCGGAGACCTCACAGCAGGAACGATGAAAGAAGCCCAGCCAGGTCTTGCGCTAATTGGCCCATCTTGGTCATGATTTGTGGGCCCCGACCATGGGTCTCCATTGTTGGTTGCACTGTCATCGACCGTCATCGCAAATGCCGCTGCCCTATAACTTATAAGTAACGCCGCACCATCTAGTCGCGGAAAGGGTACGAGAGCTCTCAATGCCTGTGCTGGCAGCTTGCCACCACCTCGCAACGTACCTTCTCAACTAAAACGGAGCTTGAAGCCTCATGGAACAAGCTAGCGAATATCTCGCGGCAAAACATGGGTACTCTCGACGAATGGACCAAATTCTTTTGCGCGATTTAAATCTTGACCCGGTGCTTCCCACCGCCCGAAGCTAACATGAGGTTGGGTACACCGTAATTAGCCCGAGTACCAATACTGTGCGATACACCGGGAAAGCCTTATCAGTTGTACCTAGCTCTGAAGTGCAAAGTCAACATTGAATTGAACCTTGATATTCCTCGACTACCAGTCGCGGTCAGACTCCAGATGCTCCGGCCCTTCGGGCTTCCCGGAGCAGGGCCAGGAACTACGAGTGAAGACCTCAGGTAAATCTTGCCGTGCACGATGGCGAACAGTTTCGGAGGGGGATGAATCCTTTCGGATCCGCCTGCCACCGATATACGGCCGTGGTTTGGCGAGTGTCCTGAGCCATAATAATACCTCGTCAGTCGACGATGGCTTTCTCCAAACCCGCCACCGGGTTAAGGCGGATATCGCTTCTTCGTGACTTTCTTCAAGCGCCGCCCTTCCACCGAAAGAAACTATCCGATATGATCCCACGACAAGGCTCCCAATTCATACACTTATTTACGGAAAGTGTACCTCGTATGTCGTGCTCTCGTATACAAAAAACGATGTCATTGATTGCCCCCCAGCTCATTTCTCTGGTGAAACACAACAGCTTGGACTTGCCTTCCTGCTACGATGGGAGGAGCGGACAGTGCGTAACGACTTTCCAACAACGCACCGTTGACCTGATCCTCTGGTCTATCCCAGCGCATCAATAGGCGGCCAGTGCATTTCATGACGCCGCATCAATTGCTACCTTACCTTGGGATCAACAGGCCCTAGCTGGGATTACGGGTTTACCCCAGTATTGATCGATTCCACCCATGCAATACTTGGTAATTCCCGCAGCTTTGTTCGCGGCTTTTTTGTTGTTGATGTCTGGCACGCGTCTTGGCTACTTTGGGGAACCAGGTCCACACTAATCTAGAAGGAAAAAGCGAAAACGTGGTTGACATTCGATGACCACGTTGAACTGCAGTGCATACAAAGTTGAGGACTTGTTAGAACGTCGCCTGCAAAGCCAATCATGGAGGATTCCCTGATAGAAAAAGTTAAAATGTCGTGGAGTAATACATGGAATCCACAGTCTATGACAATGGTGCCAGGATAGCCTCCGGCGATGGCGAGAGTGAGGTTCTGGCGCACATCACTTCTCAGAGTTGCGTCTTGAAGATGGGCAATAACCGCAGGTGGATACATCAATATCAATTCAAGGCATCAAAATCAATGATCAATAGCGCTGGATCATAAAAAAACAAGATTGCTTAATCGGTATTGGTATCCACAATCACCATGACAATTGGCGAGTCGCGATTTATCTCCGTGAGTCGGCAGAACTCGGTGTCTTAGAAACTAGTCTTCTCCTCCGGGCGCTACGGAGTAGCAAACGCTCAAACTGGATTTCGGCCTTGAAATCAAACCGCAACCCAACATCGAAGATTGCAACTCAATTGCAGCCATCAGTGTACGAAGTACGAAGTACAATTGTGTTAGCGTAAGTCATCATATCCACTTTTATTTCCCTCCCGCGGACATACTTCATACTTTGGCCAAGAACAACTTTGCACCCACCACGACGCCTTGAAACGAAACGAACATCAGCCCGCTCCTTCCGTCACCCTAGCCTGTTTCCTCACTCCATACAAGCCAACGTTGAAGGCGCCTTGCTACACTTCATGAATGTAGTCATGTACATTTCCCGTCCTGGTCGGTCCTGCCCATCATGACTCCCTTACAACTCCGAATACGCCTTGAAAGGGCGAATCGCCACAATATTGCTGCACTAAGGGCCTCGCCCCTGGCCGAGATCTCAGGCGCCTTCGGGGATGCGGGTACCCTTCTGCCTATCATGGTAGCCCTTGCCGTCCAAGGCTCCATAAATTTGGATTCGACCCTGGTTTTTTCGGGGCTTTTCAACGTGCTGACCGGGGTCGTCTTCGGTGTGCCCCTCCCGGTCCAGCCCATGAAGGTAAATCTTGATAGAAGACTTTTCTTTTCTTTCCTTTTTTCTTTTCTTCTTCTTCTTGTTTTTAGTTCTTCTTTTTCTCATTTTCCCTCATCCGAAACGCTTTTTACATCACCGTTCGGAGCTAGGCTTCCTTGCCGAGATAATCGCGCTATCGGAACCTTCTGTGTATTTGTGTGTTCGTGCATGTGTGTGTGTGTGCTTAACTTTGCAAGGATATAGGCTATCGCCTCCGCCGCGCTTTCCGGCCGTGGGGATCCACATCCAGCTTCCGTCGCTGGCGCCGGCGTCATCGTCGGCCTTGTCATCCTGTTCCTGAGTGCCACGGGTCTCTTGCATCATGGGACCCGACTCGTTCCCCTGCCCGTGATCAGGGGCATCCAGCATGGAGCCGGTCTCTCGCTCATCATCAGCACCGGGTCGGGATTGTTGAGCCAGCTCGGTTGGGCGAGGCCGGTCCTCGATAACCGCCTCTGGGCGGTAGTTGCCTTCCTTCTTCTCCTCAGTACCCAAACTGTAGTTCGATTCCCGTATGCTCTCTATGTATTCGTCGCCGGCCTTGTATTCTCGCTCATCTCCGTCTTGACATCTGGCGAAGCAACCCAACTTCCGCGGTTCAGTATCTGGCGCCCGCAGCTTCTGCCCCTCGAGGATTTCTTCCGATTTCGGGAATCCTCGCTTAGCATGGCCATCGGCCAGGTCCCTCTCACGACCCTCAACTCGATCATCGCCGTCAGTGCTCTTTCTGCAGATCTCCTCCCCCACCTACCATACCCGTCTGTCAACGCTCTAGGGTTTAGCGTTGCGGCGATGAACCTCACGGGACCATGGTTGGGATGCATGCCGCTCTGCCACGGTTCCGGCGGGCTCGCAGCCCAGTATCGTTTCGGTGCCCGCAGCGGAGCCAGCATCATACTCCTTGGCCTGTTCAAGCTCGGGTTGGGTCTGTTCTTTGGTGACACTCTAGTCGACCTACTAGCGCACTTCCCCAAGAGCTTACTTGGAGTCATGGTTCTAGCTGCAGGACTAGAATTGGCAAAGGTCGGCGCGACTCTTAACCGTGGGCTGGTGGAACCGGACAACGGGACCCAGAACGCTGGCGTCGAAACCGGCACCTCGGCAGCTTCAAGGCTGCGGCGGTCGGGCATGTCATCTGCTAGGGAGATGGATGAAAGACGCACGGTGATGTTGATGACGACCGCCGGGATACTGGCTTTTAAGAATGATGCTGTCGGGTTTGTTGCTGGCATGCTCTGCAGCTGGGCTTTTCGTCTTTCGGACAGGGTCACAGCCTGGAAACTGGCCAAATCCACTCCCTCAGACACTGCCCCATTGCTAAGCTAGTTGTTCTATTCTCGAGGTTTCTTCTATGCTATCGAACTTCAACATCACAGCAGTACTAAGACCGGCGCATACCAGAGAACCCCTCCGACCCAGGCAGTAAATCATCTTTCAATGATGTCACTCTCTCCACTTCCGGAATCTGCGGAGCTCCCGTCCCTCCCTCCAGCTCTATATCTCTTTGCTCCGTCTCCCTCCTGTGCTTCCTCCTCACGATGACCGTCGCCGCCAAGAATATCGCAGAGTATCCTCCAGCCAGGACCGCTGCCATCATCTCCATCAACAGCCACACACTGAGCCCATCCTTGTAAACGAGGAAAATCACAAGAGCGAGACCCGCGAGTGAGGACATCAGACTCGGGAGGAAAAGTTGATCCGCAAGCCAGTAGTAGTCTCTACGACGGCGGAAGGAGATCCAGGCAATGCCCAGAGTTGCAACGAAGCAGCACAAGGGTGGCAGGACTATGATCGGGAATATCGAGGAGCCGCCGCTTTCCGATTGGTATGATGCACTTCTTCGACTGGTGCTTTCGTCATGATTGGTTGGGAGAACAGTCTCGGGGCCGAGCGTTGGATGGAGTTGGGCGGTGGAGAGGAATGTGAGGCCGATTAGGAGGAGCCAGACTGAGGCTCGTGCTAAGCGGTTGTAAAGTGGAGGAACTGGTCCGAAGGGTTCCATTTTCATGTCTCTGCGCCAGAAACGTAGCCCTACTATTTGGGGGAGCATCCTAGGATCTCGTCATATACTTGGATGATTTCGAGTAAATATATAGAAATGAATCTCTAGCTCCTATTACCCACGTTGGTGTAATGGACGATACACAAGTAACCTCACACGAAGGCTGGGTGCATTTGAAACCGGCCTTGAGGCTACATCCGAGAGGCACAGCAGCGTCATCCATCAATTCACAATATCAAGTGGAGTTTGGATCAACTCGGCTTCTGGGCTTCTGGGGCGTCGCGCCGACCTTGAGCGAGTCTTGCCCTGCCATCCTTGCCTTCCGAATTTGCGTTTCATACTCCTCTCTGATCCCGTTTATACGAGATAGTGTTATCAGGGGTGTGTAGTCCATATTCCTTTCTCGACGATCATTGCTACGTCTACGGATAGATATACGGCGCACTCGTAGTCTTCACTACCGCCTTGTACAACGCGTTTCTAAGTAATACACAATAGCAAAAATTACCCGTTTCGTTTCTTTCTTCTTTTCGCCTGAGGTTCGGGTCGTCCTTCGTCTATTCTTCTACCATCGTCGTGTGTGTCAATTGGGACTCAGGCAAGGAATGGATCATGATCGAGTTCGTCCGGATCGAGTGGTCTTGATAAGACTTGGGACAGTTTAACCAATGGCGTGAAGGAAGCAGAGTCGCAAGACTGGGACAATTCCCTGCTCCAATATCCAGCTGAAGTTACAAACAGCCATGTAGTTGTCGTGACCTAGATTCAAGAAACAGCTTGGTTCGGTTCGGAAGTCATCACTCTGTTGGACTGGGAGCTGTCTAGCGACGATCCCGAGTTCTGGGACTATTGCAAGGCGATGGAGAAACCTGACCGGGAAGGTGGATGGATTTTCGAGAAAGCATTGGAGAGAGTCCAGACGCCCTTCCGAAGTTAAGGAAGGAACTCTCTGTCATGTGAAATACAAGGGAGATCGTCTTGAACAAGAAAATTCGAAGGCGGTCAGAGGATTTGATGGAGCTAGCGGTGGGGATAGAGACGATAAGATAACGATAACTGACAGGATTATGTCAGAAGAGACAAGATGAGGAACAACATGAACAGACTTTGGCTGGAAATTTAGTCCATCGCCAAATCCAAGACCGGCGTCCTTGCAGAAAGATTGGATTCTTTTCTCACCTACGAAGTACGAAGTATAGATCTGCCAGCGCCCAAGTCACTGGCACACCTCGCAGCCCACCGAGCCATTCTGGCCAATCGCCTTCCTTTAAAACACATTCACCAGCCCCTGTCGTCGCAAGCAGACGTTGATGCGGGACGTTGAACTGGAGAGCCCGAAAGACCCCCTCACCAATTTTTTTTTGGTGGTTCTTCAATTGGGACCGGTCAGAAGAAAAAAGCCAGGGGATAAAAAAAAAAGAAGGAAAAAAAGTATGATTTTTCTTAGGGACCTGCTCCTTCAATTAAGACGACCTCGACCGAAGCGCAACATCGACACTGAGTCCCGACGAATCTAGCACGGTGGAACATTCGATTTTCTCTTTCCAATTCGCTGAGGCAGACCAGCCATCCCCGTCGCAATTCCCGCCCACGCGAGATGAAGGAGCTGTCATCCAACACAGTCCATGACGAGCTACACAGCGATGACTTCGTCCGCCGCCTCTGCCGCCCAGGCGGACCAACACAGCCTGAAGTTAGAACCAACGGCGCTGTCTGAGCTGTCAGCGACCGCCACAACCACAACCACAATCGCAAACAAGACCATCTCGGACGCCGCCACCACCCAAGACAACCTTAACACCGACAACCTCATTCCTCACAACAACGTTCGCGACGAATTCTCCCAGGAATTCTCTACAAATCCCGACCGTGCCAACACCGCAACCGCTCCTCTCCCGCACACAATAGCTACTGACTTTGTAGCATCCCACGTGAAACAGGAAGGAATTTCTCTGCTCCCTACCACCGGCCGCGATGTTTCTGAGCCCACCACCTCTTCTTCGCACCTTCTCCAACAAAATCCCAACCCAGACACACCATTACCCGTTCCAGATCCTGGCGGTAACCAGATATCACCAATTATCGACGGATTACCATCGGCCGACCACGTTGACATCGACGCTGTAATTGCCGACGTTCCTACCCTCTCCACAACTACGCCTACCGAACCCGTAACACCAATCCAAGCTCACACTCGTGGTCACCCAAGCCTGAGTCGCCGTAGTAGTACTGTCGGACCCAACGCGATCCCTTTCGCATCAGCTAGCGAGGCATCCCGTGTGCGAAACGCAATCTCGAACAACTCGTTCAACATGATGACATTCGCCCAGATGTCCTCGCCCCTTCCCATGACCATGGGCCACATTGCGCCGCCGTCCATCGTCACCCCTGCCCAAGTCACCCTTCCCAACCCTGGCGAAGGCGTCGATGGCCTACCCAGTGCCATGCACCCCCTCGTATCGACCGAGGAGGGCCTAGAATCATTCGCACGGATAGAGTTCGCCGACAGCGTGTTCCAGATGACTACCTATTCCGTCATTATTGGTCGTGATCAGCGCGCCATGGAACAGGCCAAGCGAGATGAGCGCCGAGTCGAGGAATACAGACGCATCGCCGAGGAGCATGCGGCCCAGGGTCTTCCCCCACCTAACCCCATCATGCAGGAGCGTAACCGAAAGTTTAGCAAATCCTACGTGAGCGAGGAGGGTGGTATGCTTGGCCCTGAGTCCGACGGTGAATCCGTAACACGTCCACAGAAGAAGCGGAAACGAACGCGCTCGGTCGGATCCTCTCAGAACGACGCCGAAGGCCAGGAAGAACAGCTCATCATGGATCGTCAATACGTATCGCACACCCCTGGCGCCGCAGCCGTCGACCTGAAATCACTTCGACCTTCACCTCATCACACCCCCTTCATTGGCATCCACTCTCCCGGTCCCGATATTGCCAGCAAGACCAAAGCCATTTCTCGAGAGCATCTCAAGATTCAGTTCAACGCCGAGAAGAACGTGTTCGAAGCGATTCCTCTACATAAAAACGGTTTCTTCTGTGACGATGTGCACTATCGCCAAGACAGTGTTGTCTTGAAGAGCGGGGCCAGACTACAGATCAAAGATGTGGATTTCACCTTCATAATCAATGGAGTGGAGCGTGGCCGTACCGGTGCCGAGGACCTCGAAGACGGCCCCAAGCGAAGGTACTCTGAAGGTGGGAAAGAAATGAGCGTCGAGTTCGAGCTCGGCCAGGCCCACGAGGATCTTCGGAGCGATAGTGACGAACTCTCAGAACTCGGAAGCCCGCCAGAGCTGTCTGATGATGGTGAGATAAAGTCGGAGTCTGAGGATGAGGAGACTGGGAAGACGAAGCACACGACGGAACAACCCCCGAAGAGGCGCGGGCCTGGACGACCTCCCAAAGACGGCATCATGTCGAAACGGGAGAGGAGGGAATTGAACAAGAGGGAGCAGGAGATAGAAAGACAGCGCCAAATGGAGGAGCTGGCCGCCAGCGGAGAAGCGCCCATCAAACGGAAAGTGGGGAGGCCGAGGAAACACCCATTGCCAGAGAGTGCTGACGGCAAGCCCGAAAAGAGGAAATACAAGCCCAGGAAGCCCAAGGGCGAAGAGGAGGGTTCGGAGGCCGAAAGAAGACGAGAAAGGAAGGAGAGGAGACTGGCGAGACCGAAGTCCCCACCCCTCAAACTTCGCCGCGAAGATTTTACGGAGGAGCAGCTGGCCAAACCCAACAAGAACTACGGTATATTAATCGACGAGGTTCTACGAGAAGCGGGGCCGGATGGCTTAATACTAAAGCAGATCTACAACCGAATCTCTGCAAAGTATCCATTCTATCACTTCTGCACCGAGACAAAGGGTTGGGAGAGCAGCGTACGTCATAACCTTATAGGCAACAGTGCATTCAGAAAGGATCCAAAATCCGGGGCGTGGACCCGTGTGCCCGGCATCGAGCTTGACGCCGGAAAGAAGCGCAAGGGCGATGCCGCTGCCGTGGAGAGGGCTGCCGCCGCCGCCGCAGCAGCAGCAGCCGCGTCAGCAGCCGCGGCGGTAGCAGGTGGACAGCCATATGCCATGGCATACGGTAATCATGTGTACCCCGGCTACGGAACAGACGGACACCAATTACCTCCAGGCTCCAATCAAGCCTATCTCCCCGCAGGAGCGGCACCTGCGTATCAGCAAAGTCACCAGCCTAGTCAGCTGGCCTTCGGCGGTCAGCAAGGCGACAGCGGAGCTCAGATGTACGCTACTGCGACGGGCCAGCACCCGACCAGCACCGACTCGGCACTTCAGGCGGGAGTCGCCAGCCTGACAGGAGCTGTGGCCGCGCCCCAGGGCGTACCCCCTGCCGGTACCGCCAGCGCAGGACCCCAACTGCTCCAGGGCCAGGTACAGTCAGTCCAAGCTACAAATGTCCAGAACCATGCTATAGCAAACGGAGCTGGCCATAACTATGCTCTTGACACCGCACCGTCGGCGGTAATTACTCCAGGCCCTGCAGCCCAGCCAAATGGTGTGCAGGGAGCTGCGCCTGTACCGGGAACCTTGCCTACGGGACCAACCCAGCAGGCCTTCTACGCTGCACATGCTCCCGGAGCCAACACGACCCAGGGACCCCCTCAACAAGCCAACGGCGTTGGCCCCATTGCTGGTTCGATCCAAGGTCAACCAGCACGGCCAAGCGTACTGCCTCGTCCGGCTCTCATGCACCCACGGCTGATTACCCTGATCAAGAATAGTGCCAAGGAAATGCGCAAGCACCCTGCCCTCGATCGCCGGAGCATCTTCTCTGCAGTTAACCGAGCGTTGGCTCTAAAGCCCCGCCATAGCCCCGTATCGTCGAAAACCCAGCCACTCGCCGAGACCATCGAGCGGAAGCTTGTTGGGACCGTGGATGGAATTGTGAAGAGCTACTTCGAAGCTCACCCGTCTGAGTACAAACACCCCATCCACCTCGACGTCGTTTCTCTGCTCGTGGGTCTACGAGAGATACTTCAAAAGAGGGTTGGGCCGGCATCTACTTCAGCCAATGGCAGTATGGTGAATTCAAGCTCAGAAAAGGACAAGGAGCCAAAGCAGGAGAAGCAGCGCGAGATGGGAGAGCTCATGATGCTCTCGTGTTTTGACAGGCTCGTTGGGGTGATGGATGAGAGCGTGTTTGACTGGCTCAAAGAAGAAGGCATGAACCCTGCAGAGGAAGAGGACCTGAGGATGTGGATGGCAGTTGAGGCGCAGCTAATGCCTGTTGTCAAGGGGTATGTTACGAAGATGGGATTCGCGCTGCCAACTTGATGAGTGTCACCTTTTTTCTCACTCCTTCCTCACCATTTTTTGATGATTCTTTATTTCCTCTATACAATTTAGAGGAATGACATGACAGTCGAGGGTTACTTTGTTACAACTCTCATAATATGTGTTATACCTTGGGCTTTAGGTTCTCCTTTTAGGAATTGGAGCATAGGAGGGATATGTTTTGGCACTGGAGTTGAAGGAGGAGATGGACTGGTGTATACCACTGCTGCTGCCAGTTTATTCATCTTCTCTTTTTCCTTAGTACTTGTTGGTTTTTGTATGGACTTAGCGGGAGTGCTTATCACGAGGAAAATATATTTATTCCCACTTGCTACTAAACTTCTAAACTTGCCTGTAATATCGCTATTTTTATGTATGATATTTCGGTATTCCAATGTCGGGGACACAAGGGACAGGCTTACTCTGAAGGATCGACGAGCCGTCTCAATGATGGCCGCCGACGTGGGATCTATAAATATCATTGATTTACTTCTAGATCGACCGACGTCCCAGCCAAACTCGGATCCTCGACAGTTCTTCCCCGTCTCTTCGTCATATCCTCCCATCGTCTCGCTCTGTTGTCATCCGCTGCATGTCTAAGGATGAAGCACGCTGGCCGGGTTCGCAAGACACCCTAGCGTCAGAGATTGGAACAAGTGTGGGGGAAATTGATGGCGAACTGAATCATTTTAAAGCTAGATATGTCTGGGAGAGGAAGCTAGAGTTTGCAAGAGGCGAACTGGGGATGAAAGGGCCGAAACGGGGACGTTGTCGCTCTCGCTCTTCTTCACTCCTTCTCCCGCATCTATTTCCCTCTTTTTCCCTTTCCTTTTTTTCTTTTTTAAAAAAATCGTGGGGGCGGGCCGAGTGGTCAATGCCGGAGGTGCAGATGAAGTACTTCGTACTGGGTCGGTTTGGAACGACATCAAATCATGCAGAGGATCTGGTTTCTGGAAATTCTGCAAACTCTGCTGAAGAAACTGACGTGGTTGCACATGCTGAGGACAATTGGGAGTTGGAATATACGAAGGAGGCAGCGTCAGGCTCACCTTTTTTTCTCGCATGTGGTGAGCACGAAGTACTTCGGATGGGTGCGAAGACGCTGCGGGTAACATGTGCAAACACGTCATGCCAGCTGTCCGCCCCTCGTACTTTTGTACTATCGTACTCTCGTCTTCTTCAACTTGTCGAGTCCGTGTTCCTGTCTGTGCCTTGATGCCTTGAGCCGGTTGCAAGGCAATATTCTCAAGTCGACATTTCGTTCAATAACGGATCAAGGGAGATATTTTCGAGGTCGCTCCGGGTTGAACACGCGGAGGTCAATGCCCTAGTCTAGTAAACTACGCACAAGAGCAGGTCCCCCAACGGAGATGCGACACGAGACAACAGACGGCACGACACGAGGGACAAGACGGGCCACAGCGGGCCACGACAGACTACATGGATCGAGCTTAGATACCTCAACAGCTTGGACGTTGATAATCTTTTGGGGTCTACGAAGTACTTCGTACACCAGTCTACAGGGGTGCAGGCCCGAAGATCTCTAATATTAGCGTCGAACACAATGCTGGCATACCATTGGCTTGGGATGATGTACGTGGGCTGCAACTCTGCTGGTGACGGATGGGGGAAAGAGCCTCGCCAATGGGCCAGGCCATGGCTGGGGGTGGACGATGGGCCAGAAATGCGTTCATATCCGCCCAACTCATATTATCACCATCATTAACCAATCTATCGACCTTGCCGAGACATCCATTCCCTGTTCTTACGAGGTACGAGGGCAGAAATTCCCGTCAGCACATTCGAATCATCACCGTAAGCGGTATTGTGAATAGATTCATGCACTTTCAATTACTACACTCCATGTAAACGACGAAGTAAGTCTTGGTCAGCTAATTCGGGGATAACGGCTTCGAAGGGACCCAGATCAATTGATGAATCCAGGTCCGATTGATGTAACAATCCGGCCATCAACTGAATAGTACTGAATACAACATGAAGTTCTTCAGACGTCGGATGGCGCTTCAATTGTACTGAATTGTAGGAATCAATACCACGCTATTACTTCGTCCAAGGACCAGGCCATCAATCGCCTGGTCTTGCCTGGCTAGTTTCACTAACTACAGTCCTAGGGACTTACTCCGTCCACTACACTGCACTATATTGCTAGTACGTCTTAGACTCTTAGTCCAGCCCACTAACTTCAATGTTCTCTCCACTTGTTCCAATGTCATTCAATTGTTCCCTCAATGTGGAGTTCCGTCCCGAATTTATTTTCCTTCCTTTTTTTCTTCGAATTTTTTTGTCACATCAATAGATCTGTTATTATCTGGTAACCTCTTCCCTTCATTTTCCTGCTTTCTGCTTCTCCTCACTCAACTTGCAGTAACAGTCAATAGTGTACATTATACATTCTGCATTCTCCCAATGGACTCCGCTGTCTGCCACCTCTTTTTTTCGCTAACCACATCACGCTTTTGAGCCTTGGCCTTGACCTGGATTCGCCCAACCTGGAACCTTACCTTAAACTTACCCGCCCAAAACCCGGGATTCTTTGATGGCGTCCTCCGCCCCTTGGCTTTCCCCCTTCACAAACGCCACCTGCATTGGTAGTGGTGGCAGCCGTGCTTGTAGTCAAGTCTTAACTGGTGCTCTCGCCTCTAGTCTCTAGAGAACTCCCAGCAGCCACCATATTACTTCGTACACCACCACTATTACCACCGCTACCGTTTCGCTGTTGTTGGGACCAAGAATAACAGCTAGGCCACTGATCGATTCTTGGTGTTACATTGACAACAGCGAACGTCCCTGTCCATCCCAGCCCAGTCCAGTCCTTGTGTGCTCTGTGCTTCGTGTCTGGTACGAAGTAGTGCAGGGTACCTTGTACTCGTAGTGGCGTCCCCCTCTACACACTTTTCAAGCCTCTCCTTCCCTCATCTCCGACCACGCATTCTGAACTTGCACTCTGCCAAACATCGAGACAATCACAGCATCCGCATTCTTCAACCCCAGCCAGGATGGCTTCGGCATCATCCACCAACGTCCCTGGCGGCTCGTCCCTATCAGGGAACACGAGGCCTGACCTGGGCGACATCCTGATAGTTATTCGTAAGCCTGTCCCTGTTCTCATGCTATTCTTTTCATTCTCCCCAGCACCCGCCGCCTTCCAGATCCCAACCCGCCACTGAGCTTTACTGGCGAGAACTTGACACCGAAGCTTCCGCGATCCCGGATTCGGGGTTGTCGCAAAGTTATTGCCCATTGCTAACATTCTGCGATTTCCCTTCGAATAGATGATTTCAATGCCAGGAGCGCCGACGAACTTAGCCTCGCCAAAGGCGATCGGGTCGAGCTGATCGAACGGGACGACGAGTTCGGCGATGGATGGTTTCTCGGCCGCCATTTGGTGAACAACAATACCGGTCTCTTCCCAGAAGGTGAGGGCACCCAGCTGCATCTTGACACGCGCGTACCTAGACGGCCAGTCTGCTCATGATTCTTTTGATTTTTTTTTAGTCTACACTCGACCCGCTCCCAAGACTGCCGCAGCGGGCAGCTCAAACAACCTCAGCAACTTTACCTCCCAACCCCTCCCCCCCCTCGCTGAATCGGCTCCCGAAACGAGCGTGCACACTACCCAGGCGACGAACTCTGCGTCGCTATTGACGACGTCTCTCCTCAGTACTTCTTCGTCGATACCCACAACTACCGTCGCCCACGCCGCCACCCCGGCGCCTGTCCCTTCCCTGATACCCGACTCACCTCCTGCCACTCTCCCTCTTAGCTCCGTTCATACGCCGAAGCCCGACGCACCCTCCTCGTCGACCGTTCCTTCATCCATCGAGCAAGCCCTAGCGAGACTCAACAGCAACCAAGATAGCCATGTTCTGAATGAGACGTTGAACGTTATTGACGAACATATTACCGACCTACGATCGCCGGCTAGCAACGGCGGTCTTCATGCCGCAACCGACTCTGGTAGCGATTACAGTGCCCCGATAGACCCCCGCATGTCGTATATCCAGGGCGAAGAGACTGACGAGGAGGAGGAAGCTGTGCACACCCGTGCAGAGGTCGAAAAGTGGACCCCCGATGAGGTAGCCGAGTATCTTTTCACCGCCGGCGTAGAGAAGCACCACTGCGAGGTTTTCAGAGATCAGGAAATCAGCGGTGAGGTATTATTGGGCATGGATCAGAGCTCTCTCTTTATCAAGGCCTTGGATCTTGGCTCCGTTGGTCGGAGGCTGAAGACTTGGCAAAAGATCAAGACTCTACAGGATGAGGTGAACAGTGGTATCTACACACGGCGAACTACCCAAACCTACGGCAGCGAGGTTGGCTCCGATGATACGAGGCGGATGCGAAGCAGAACAAACACCATTACCAACTCCATAAAGATGCCGACCATCGACGACCGTCCTTCTTCAGCACAGGCCGGCCGTAGGTCTACTGGTATGAGCTCCCGCAAGGATCCGACTAACTTAGGATCGCCTACATCCCCCACTAGAATCGTGGAGAGCCCGACGCGCGTAACGCATGCGAGGAGACCGTCTGCTGCCGAGGTTAGGGACCTGCACCATTCACGTCGCCACTCTTCCACGGATTATCGAGGAACACCTGTTCTTGCCTCCCCTGCCATGAACACATCTGGGCCTTACACCCCGGGCACCGACTCAAATCACAAGAAACAGGCATCTTTCGACCGAAATTGGACCATGGGCAGCGCATACAACCAACGACCTCTATCGTCAACTGGGTTCCAAGATCTCTTGAACCCCGGTGGCAACGACCTCCAGGACTCGGCTGTGGAGTTAGATCGTGGGTATTTCTCGGGCACCGAGGTTGACGGCCGCAGGAAGAACGTGCTTAAGAAGCGAGACAGCGGCGCAACCAAGGCGAGCTATACCGAGGAGCAGCGCGTGCGTAGTGCGACCGCCATATCTAGGCATTCTCGCTACGGAAGTATTGATTCGGTCCGCGAAGGAGGCCTAACTGCCGCTCAGAAGTATTACGGTCTAGCAGCTGGAAATCATAAGAAAACGGCGTCGACCAATACCACCGAGTCCATTCGTCCCGTGCCGCCGTCGAAGGACGCGCCTCCTCCTACCGTTACGAAACTCGACGGTATCTCGGACAGCTCAGGCGCCTCGCCAGCGCCGCATGCTTCGCCGGTGCATAAGCATGGTCTTCATGGCGACTGGTTATCGTCTGTCGTGAACAAACCCGTAGGAACGTTGAAGGCGGCAGGGTTGGGTCTTAGGGCCATATCCGACTCGGTCTCTTCTTCTTCTGATCGCACCAAGGTAGCCTCGCCCACAGACTCATCCACCACTAGAGAGTCCCCTGTTCTATCACCCGCAAGGACGGGGTCGACAACACCTTCAGCCGGTCATAGTTTTGATCTTGATTCGGCCGAATTGAAGGCCTCGGCATACGGCGCGAACTCAAAACGAGATGCCCGAAAGAAGGGGAAGAAAGAGACGAGCGCATATACTCGGGGTCTGCAGAAGATCAGCCCCAAGGAGGCGATGGAAGACGCCGATTATAGCGGCTGGATGAAGAAGAAGAGCTCAAACCTAATGACTATGTGGAAGCCTCGTCTATTCGTGCTCAAGGGCCGACGCCTCGCCTACTACTACAGCGAGGACGATACTCAGGAGAAGGGCCTCATCGATATCTCGTTCCACCGCGTCCTTCCCGCCGATAATGAGAGGCTCACTGGCCTCCACGCGACAATCACCGGTGCGGGTAGTAGTACGCCCACGCTTCCGAACCAAGGCGCATCTGGAGCCGGTGATGACGAGCTAGAAAAGGGAGATGACACAATGTTCATCTTCAAGCTAGTGCCGCCTCGTTCGGGACTACCACGCGCCGTCAACTTTACTAAACCAACAGTCCATTACTTCGCCGTACCGAACCTCAAGCAAGGCCGACTTTGGATGGCAGCGTTGATGAAGGCGACTATTGATCGCGACGATACGCAGCCGATCACGACGACCTACCAGCAAAAGACCATTTCTCTCGCGAAAGCTCGCGCGATGAGGCACAGGCCGCCCGCACTCATGAACCTGGAAGAGGGCGATGAGGACGAGAAGAGGAGGAGCGCTTCGAGGGACAGGAAGGACGGTCTCGGTATCGCGCTTCACGAGGCTGATAGCGGCATCTCTGGTCTCGAAAAGATGGGCCTATCCAAGGTTGAGAGCGCCAAGGCTAGCCAGCGCGAGTTCACTGGCAGCGAGAAGGGAATTTTACCTCCCCAGAGCGCGTAGGTGGAGACGCTTCACCTCCACTGAATCGGATGTGGTCCTTTTCTCCCATTTTATCTAAATTTTCTTCTTTTCTTTATTTCCCGAGGGAGGCATGCTGTGATGATTGGACGTCCTCGACACGTTTATGTTTATTTCTGTCTTTTGTTTTTTTTCTGTCACCAGTTTAATACGTCGTTCCCTAATACCTATTTGCGGGCTATACGCCCGATACTTACTCTCATTTGTTTTATCTCTCTTGTATTTCCACAGCTGCCTTCTTCAGTCGACTCTTCATGCTTTGTCCTTCTGGTCAGAGGGGAACAACGATCATGGTATTAGGCGGCTGAGAACACTCCGCCCCCGTGCCTGACATATTTCTCGATCGACAATCCTTGATAGTACTCCCACCACAAGGGCAAACCAAAGGCAGCCAGCTGAAGAAGCAAATGAACGGAATTGATGTCTAATACCCATCCCCTGTACGCGAATGCCTTTACCCGAGTTAGTTAGCGGATGGCCGGAAGAGAGAGAGAGTGGTGGAAGAGTGGGAAGGACGAGCCTGAAGGACACAGATGGTGTCCGTGTTTGAAGGTGGTCTGAGGAAGTGTATCCTCGATACGTCTCGAGGTTTGGAATCTTTTCGCCGGATCGATCTGTCTGAAAGAAAACAATGAAGAATTTTGGGAAGTGTTCACCGTTCTTTTTGATGTCATATGTTTAGTATAGAAGTTGTTGTCTTTTATTCGTTACCCCTTTCTTCCCCCTCGAAGACCTGTGAGGAACAAAACGCCTCTTGTATGTATTACGCTTTTTTCATGGTCGCTGTCCTTTCTTCCCTCCTCTTCTTCCCTTGGTGCTCAAGGCGTGGGAATACAAATGATGAGTTTATTTATCCTCTAGACTTAGTCCCCCAGTCTCCCCCGTGTTGTGACCGGATTCGCCTCACTAGGGCGTAGACGTCTCTGGCATATGTGGTGTTTGGCACCATTCGTTCAACGGAAAACGCAGGCTTGTCAAATTTGGTCAAACCGACCTTGTCGCTGCCGTCGAGAACTCGCGAAAGGAAGAGAGGAACACGTACATAATGGCATTATTATTATTTATATACACCTGTACAGCAGCTAGATACGACCTCGTGCTCATCAGAGTCGAAGATCATCTTGACCTGCCGAAATCCCTCCTGTTCACTTCACCAAGGGCGCGAGGTTATAAAAATAATAACAAGTAAGAATATAATTCCCTGCCAATTCTCAATGTCATCCGCGCCGAACTATGCTATCCCCGGACCCCTCCCTGTCCTTTCCTTTATCCTCCTGTTTTAAACGCCGTGCTGAATCATGCCGTGGTATCGGTGCGCAAGGAAGGCTTAAAGAAACCAAAGAAAAACAAAGGATATAACGTAGGGAAACAAAACTCAAAACAACCTTGGGGACTCCCTATGGAGAGCACAAGAGAGCACAAGGGAAACCAAAACGCTAGAACAAACAAATCTCATCAGACTTAATTAGAGAGTCATCAATCGTCGTCAATGACGACCACCTCCGCTTGAGGAGTAGCGACCCTCTTCGTCGCCAAGTCAGAAGCGTGCCTCTTTAGGGCCGGGCCTTCATCTCCATCGCTACCCTCGTCCTCATCGTCGGGGAGCTCCTCCTTCGGATGCCACTTGCCCTCTGCGTTGACGTAGATTACCTTCGCCGTATTCAATCCCTGCTTATCAAGAGACTCGATGACGCCTCGGAGAAATCCGTCGACAACGAGACAATTGGGGCGAGCGTCAGCCGAGCAAATCGGGCATTTCCAGGTATCCACCAGACTCGGTTCTTGCCAGTCAACCCCGTAGACGGCGCATTTGGCGCAGTCGGTGACATCCTTCAGCCCGTGGACGCACCTGTCCTTGGTTGGACGCGTCTCGAGCCATGTCGATAGGTCGAAGGGGTCAAGATGACGGCAGTCAACGCCGCGACACGGAACCTTGACACGCGTAGTGCTGAAGGGGTCTGTGAGACTAATGCAAAGCTCTTGATCCGCGAGAACTTCCCCTTCATCATCCCCATCCACTGAGCAGATGGACAGCCGCGATTTAACGACGTCCAGTGTACTCTTCTCCGGCAGCCTCTTCTTCTCTTGGATGATTCGCATGATTGACGAGTGGCTTGCGGTGACAATGAGTTCAACGGCCCCGAAATATGAGACGTTATTATTATGCGACGAGGGCAGAATGACGACAGAGATTTCGTTGCGATCAACCTTGGTGAAGCTCGTGATATCGCACGGTCGTGCCTTGCCGAAATTCTCCTTCCGAGCCACTTGGGGATACCCGTCTTCGTTTATCTTGATTGACAAGGTTGAGGGCCAAACCGTTGGCTTGTAAAGCCAGTCTCCCTCCGAGAGGACGGTGGTATTGCCTGGAGCCTCACAGATTCTGAAGCGAATCCAGCTAGAACCCTGGTAATATTCGGAAAATTTGAATGGCTTCTCTATTCCGTCGACCACTCGAGAAAAGGTAACGTGGATCTGAGGAAGTATCTGAAATTTCAGCTTCTTTTGGGTGCCGTCTGTCGATAGTTGAGTAGGTCGAGCGAGACAAGACCCGACATACTGGTAGTATCGCTCATGGGGAACTGGCACAACGTCCCGAGAACCAAGCTTTCGAAGGCGTCTCGGCGGGCTCATGATTTCTAACATGTGCAGCGACCTCCGTGCTATCATGGTATGCACATGAGGATACTGGTTCGGAGGGATGACGGCGCTTGCAGGAGGCAAGAATGGGAAATTTAGAATCCTGGTTTGCTGGACGTTCTGGGGGCCGTGCTGAGCATGCCTCGGGTGAGAGGACGTCGGATGAACAGCGGGCGCAAAGTGCTGTCCTGCTTGCTGTGGAGCCTGATGGCCGCCATAGTGGGTAGCGGGTTGGGAAGGAAGGGGCTGCATTGTCTGTGCAGGTGGGATAACCGGATGCTGCAGCCGGGCGGAAACAGCACTGGTTGGAGTGGCAGAAGACATAGCCCACGCAGCGGACGGAGGGGGCATGACGACCGGTGACAGAGGGCCAGGAGAATAGGCGTTGCTAGCAGCGGCAAAAGCCCGCTGTGTTTCTAGACCACGACTCGGCCAAAATTGAGATGGTTGGCTGGGAATTCCAGGTGCACTCTGGGGACCGGAGTGATGCGAGTGTTGTTGCAGCGGGGGTCGAAGGGGCGGTAGAGGATGCGGCGACGAGGGCATGCCTGGGGACATGGCTAGCTGGCCTGGGGGAATATTCGAAAGTAGGGTTGTGGGAGAATACGGAGCAGCGGTTTGATGATAAGATGATGGTGGTTGAGGTGTTGGAGAGATGCCAGGGCCGATGGAGTGATTGCCCTGCCTAGGAGGCGATGGCCGGTAAATCGGTTGATAGGTCGGCTGCACTTGAGTTGGGGGGGAAACGGCGGCTGGGTGTCCTCCGAGTTGGTGTCTTGGCTGGGGATGCTGGCCCTGTTGAAGTGATCCCAAAGCAGGACCTTCAAAGATGGTTAGGGTATTGTTTGAGGAAAGGAGGCTTTTGTTATGTCTGCTTTGGGAGAGGTACTTACTGTTGGGCATGTCCTGCGATGAAAGGTTGTCCAGGGTAGCCATGAGTTGTTGATATCTTGATTCCACCTCGTTGCCAGCAATGCGTCGCTCATCATCTGTCAAGCTCTTGTTGAAGTACAGGTTCCTATCACACGTAAAGTTTGTCTCAAGTGCGTGGATTATCCCCTGGGTCTTGGGTCCATCCTTAACACCTAACAACCTTCTGCTCATCCTAAAGAATATGCCTAGGAGGCATCCTGACCTGATCTTTAGGATTTCCACAAGTTCCCAAACACGCACTGGGGTTCTGCGGCTAACTGCAGCATTAACCAAGGAAGGCCATTTGTGGGACAACTGGCCAAAGAACTGGCCAAGTGATATATGATAGGGGATCAGGTACTCGTCGGCAGGAAACCCATGGGTTCTGAGCCCAAAGGGAAAGTCGGCATACCACTGTGTCATACCAAACCTCAATCGAGCCGTCGAACGAAGAGCACCTTCGAGGATCTGGCAGGCCGATTCAACAACGGCATCTGGGAGGCCCAACAAAGCAGTTGCTCGTGCAGGGTCGAGAGCCCGCAGACAGACAATTTCGTGGACAAGAAGGAAGAAAAGGTCACCCTCCATCAGAGCGGCACGGACGACGTTGTATCTTGGTATTTCGAAAACAGGATCCGCGGCGTCTTTTCCGCCCAAACTTTGGATCATGAACTCCAGATCGCGGGCCCACGACTCAGTCAGCTGTCGCAGCCGACCCACGTGTGGGTTATGCACACCGGCATCCTCAGCAGGCAATCCTACCTCCGCCTGTGTTGGTGCGATGGAAGGTACGGCCAACGGCGTGGCTACCATGGGACGAGGTGGGGGGGCCCTATTTTCTTCCGTCTCCTCCTCGAGTATGACAGGGCAGGGACGGGCATCGGTGGGCGGCGGG
>SJVG01000125.1:0-60703 GCA_034774675.1 Scedosporium minutisporum
GGTGGGGTTGGGGGTGGGTGTGGTGGTGATGGGGGGATTGCGATCCGGAGCCTTTGACATGCAAGTGTTAGTTTCGAGTCGTCATATATTCGTAGAATGGGGAAAACAAAAGGAGGGAAGGAGAGGTTCTCTTACGCTTCACAGCAGCGGGGCTAGTCTCGACCATCATGAGAACGGCCATGACGGAGTCGGCGATACTGTCGTTGTGCAGATTGCCTTCCCACTCCATCTCGACTTCGCGGTTACTCTTGTACCGCACAATGACGCATCCCATGATGAGGTATGCAGCCACGAGGTGAGGAACCTCCTCGTCCGCTGCCTCAAGCATCTCCTTGTCGCCATTCTCTCCACCATGCTCTTCGTCGCCGTTCTCATCCTGTCCATCGGCGTCCGCAGCCATTTGTTTGTGCATCTCGGGAAGTTCCTCGATGGCGCCGTACGTTCCCTCGAGAGCCCATCGAATCAGGTCGATGCCAGCATAGCCCAGTACGAACTTTTGCTTGCACGTCACCGTGGTCGTGTTAAGACCAGCGTACTCGCGTAGGTCCTCGGGTGCCATAAGAGATAGCTTGAAGTCGTTCTGGACGAGCACACCAGTTACGAGACGCGATTCTGGGTCGTCAGGGCCAATGACGTGGGTTGGAGGTTGGATGGATGCAAGTTTGCCGACCACCTTGGCCATCTTATCCGACTTGAAGGGGATAAGGAGTTCCTCGCAGTTACGGGGCGAGTATACCTTGACCTTGTGGATCTTCTGCGCATTGAGCGAGAGAAGCTTTGACTTGAGACGCATCATGTTGTGTTGCTCTCCGTGGACAAGAATCTACGGAAGTGAAGTTCTTGGTTAGTTATTGACAAACCTGGGCACCAAAGAAGAAAGGAATTGGGCTTCTCAACTTACAACGACAGGAGCAGCAACCTCCTCTATGAACTCACGGTTCTCATTTCCATCAACATGAGCTGAGAATGAATATTCCTCAACACTGCATCGCCTGGGAATCATGACTTTGTCACCATCCGGACCTCGCCTTCCTGTCGCAGCACCTTTCGACATGACCACGGGAATCTGGTCTGGCTCTTGCATGATTTGTTTCGCCATAGTCCCCTCGACGCTGTATCCGGTAATGATGACGCCGTTCTTCTCGTTCGGAGCCCACCTTTCCAGCAGCTCACGGCTTACGCCGTTCTGCAGCATACCAGGGCTTGCAAGCATGACGCAGCCGCCGAAATCTTCGAATCGATCGAGGTTTTTGAGCGAACGAATATATTTAAAGTCCCAGGGTCCACCCTTGCCTGCAGTGTCACCCGACTCGGCGGCTTCGGCCATTCTCTCGCTAAAAAGACGCTTAATGTTCTCATTCATGGAGCCGATATACGTCTGGTAGACCTGCATACAACGACGGGCGAGGTTGCTGGCGTAGTAGATTGGTATCTTCTGGTAATCAGGGTGCTTCCCCCAGTACTCGTCGAGGATGAGCAGTAACTCCTGGGCTCGACCAAGAGCGAAGACGGGCATCAGCACGCGTCCTCCGCGGTTGAGAATGTTTGTGATCGACTTCATCAACTGCTGCTCGCGCTCTTCCCTAGGCGTGTGAGATGAGATGCCGTAGGTCGACTCGGTGATGAGTACGTCAATCTTGATTCCTCTGGGGACTTCTGCAGAAACTAAATGTCGATCTTGCTCTCGGGAATAGTCTCCGGTGAAGAAGATGTTGAGACCTGCAATCTCGATAAGGAACATCGCCGCTCCCAGGACATGGCCAGCCGGGAAAGGTGTGATCCTGATGGAAGATACTGTGTGCGTAGTGTGATAGTCGATGGCCTCAATCATAGGGAAGGTGCTGAGATGATCCTGCTCCGAATAGACAGGCTGAGAGGTCGGGTTTGAGGAGGTGTTGCCAACTCGTACGCTATCCTGGATCAGCCATTTGTAGATGGCTTTAGTGGCATGCGTCATGAAGACACGGCCACGAAAGTTGGTTTTGGCTAGGACGTATGGAAGAGACGCAGCATGGTCGACGTGAAAACTAGAGTTGTGTGTTAGCCGAAGACTGGTCGCATGGCGCGAGAACAAGAGCATCACTCGAACGAAACAAGGAGTTGAATCGCAGGGCAAGAGGCAAAGGCAAGGCAGCCGAGGGATGAAAATAGTATATTGATATTCTCTGTCTACAATAGGACTGGGGAACAGGGCGGTGACGGTCCAGGAGCTCGATGCCACTGTAGCAGAGCTGAAGGGCGTATCTAACCTCTTCTGGTGTCGCCCACGTCTTATCCATAAGTTCGGTACGTAGTAGTAGCAATGGGGAGAGTGCCTTTCTCTATGACGCCGCTGACCGAGTCCATGTACATACATCCTGCAGCCGCCTTGCCCTGCAACTCGAATATTACATTGCCATGGGGGTATAGAGGGGATCCGCTTACTGGCTGATAAGAAGGACATCCACGGTGCTGAGGTCGAAGTCGTCAAAGAAGGGTAGGGCGGCGAGACCATCGTATGCTGGATGTTGTCCCGCATCAAGCTAGAAAGGGAGACTGTCAGCCCATTGCTCTAGATCCACATAACCTTAGGAGATGAAGTGGCGCACGAGACACCACGAGGGAGGTGGTGCACTTACCATTACTGTCTTGCCCTTGTACTGGATGATGTGACATGATCGGCCGACTTCGTTGCCTCCGCCAAGGCAAAGAAACTTTAGCTGATCTGCTGGGTCAATTGGCTCTTCTGGCTCAGTTGCTGTCATGGCAGCGGCCTTCCTCTTGGACGCCATGATGCTGCTGCAGTCCTTGGTGGTCAAAGGAATATCAGTAGAGAATCAAATTCAAATCTAGAAATGTTAATATTAGGTTGCATGTATTGGCAATCAAAAGAGTGTGGAACCCTTGTGATCCAAAGGAAGGATGGGAAGCTCTGGAATTGTCGAGGTTGAAAGGACCATCACTGTGTTGTCGTCGATTGGATTGTCCAAGTCGCTAAAGGCTGAGGCAAACAGAAGAGCTGTTCGGGAATACCTCGGGCATTTACTGGAACAAGCTCTCCGGAGTCAGCCTTCCCTTTCCTCTGCTGTCAGTGGTCATGTCACGTGATTATAAATTATCGGCGCAAGCAAGTGCCAGCCGAGCTGCTCCTTGCTCCTCATTCTCATCAGACAGAGCGCGACTCGTCCATGCTTTACATCAACGACAGCTACACCAGCAAATCTCACGTCTCCTACGAGCAGGAACCATCTAATTCTGTCGGTGTCGCTTCCTATACCCGTACCAATACGTTGATAGCGACCGTCCCCAACGATCCATCTCAGCATATCCGCCGAATGGGTCGCCTAGCCGCGCCCTTTACCAGGCTTCGCTGCCTGGTGTGCACGTCTTGAGGATCTTCAACACCACACCGAGATCCATCGCAGCCTCCCGAGCTCGACGTCGTAATTCATCTTCGAATAAAAGAGGAAAGCCGTTTAGGGCTTCCGCATACTTGCAACCATGGCGCAACCACAGTCACAACCCCCCATCCCAAAACCTGTGTCGGCGCCTGCCTTCTCGCCACCATCTGGGCCTCAGCAATCGCCATCTCCCGCCCAATCCCAGTCTGCCTTCACATTACCCCCAAACAAACGTCCAAGGCTATCTCCAGCGCCTGCATCGCAACCGCAGTCACCATATAATTCTCCCTATGCTCAAAGCCCTGGTGCAACGGGAGCTTCCACCCCAGGTCACACCCCATCAAGCGCCGCCGCGTCACCTCAGTTTACAGGCATACCGCTTCCTACCACTACGCCAACCGCATCTTCTGCTGCGCGTGCCACGACACCCACCACTCTCCCGATGCCAACCCATCCGATACCCATGCCGACAGCGACGACCGTTTCAACTAATGGCCACACGCCAGGCCTTAGCCTTCCCGACTCCCGACCGCATGTCCCGACAATAGCTACCCCACAACTGCCTGCTGCCCCCAGCCCTGGGCCGCCATCCCAGTATACCTCGGCCACCATGGCGCCGATTGCGCCCGCGCCCAGCCCAGGCGCCCCTTCTCCGGCCGCCATTTCCCAGAGCATGCCGCCACCGGCTCGTCCCCTTGATCGACCGACGAAGGAATTTGATTACGAGCCAACGGACATGTTGGCAGGGACAGGAATCGATCTGCGCGCCGAAGAGAATTATGCAACGGAAATGTTACTCAACAGTTATGAGGCGTCATATGGCTTTCCCCAGCATCCCCCAGGTACTAGAGAGACCCTATATGGAGCGGGACAGCTGAATCAGCCCCCAGAGCGCACCGATGCGCAGTCGCAGGAAGAGCTCGTATCGCAGGCCGCTAAGAAAGCGTGGGATGATGCAGCAAGGAAGCTAGCGCAGATACGTGTCCAGGAACTAATGGAGCCCTATGTCCTCGTCCCCGCCGTCCACAGGAAGCTGGAGAAGTTCGCCAAGGAACAGGGCCTGCAGCTTCACGTGGACTTGAAGACTGGCCAGCAGCATGGAAAGATGCGTGCTCCTGAGAACTTCCCACAACCCCGCGTCAACGTCACTGTGAAGACTCTCCCGGACGCGACCGTCGTGACGACCGCCGGCTCTTTCATTCCCCATGACGCCTACCTCGTCGACCAACTTGGACTCTTGTCCATTGCTTGCAAGCAGAGAATGCGCACCCTACTAGAGGATGCGCACCGAGTCTCTGCCAACAGGCAAGCCTCATCCCACGGGCATATACCTGAGGAGTGGGCGGATGTAGCCGCTCCACTGAAGGGAATGGCAGCCGTTGAAGAAGCAGCTTTGGTGGCGAGCGATGAAGCGGCGAGTGCGGAGCCGAACCCTCTGAAGAGTATGTTCTACCCCAACCCCACCACCCCACAAACAGCTTCCCATCTGATCCTTTATGCTTACCATCCTCCAATCTCTAGGGACACAAGCCGCCGCCGAACTCGAGCCTGCGAACGGTACTCCTGCAAAACTGCAACGGATCGATAAGAACGAAACCATCACCACTGTTCGAGACGCCGTAAGAACCGAGCGCGATTGGGAGGAAGTGCGTCTACGGAAGCGAAACGCCCGCAAGGAGGGAACAACAGAATCCGGCGCCCCATCGCGCGCAGGCTCGGTCGGGCCTGGCACACCAGGTTCCACGGCGGGAGATGGCGGCACGAAGAAGGAAATGACCAAGAAGGAGCAGCGGAAGAGCGCCAAAGCGGCCGAGGCTAGTAATCATGCCTCGCAGAACCTGACCAGCAGCATGTTTGCCGGCAAGATGGGTAGCGTCTTCGGAAAGAAGAAGTATGGATGGATGACGGGTGGCGGTGCTCGAAGTGGCGCCTCGACGCCAGCTCGGGCTGGTACTCCTGGTCCGGGAGGCGGTGCGGGCGCGGCGCCGGCCGCACAGCCTGAGGCTATGCCTCTAACGACGGATAGTCGTAACCGGCTTGGAAACTGGCGGGAAGACAAGGATAAGGGTAAGGGCGTGCAGCTCAGAGATTGGATCGCGGCCTTGGAGGCGGATGGTGTTGAACACGCGACATTACAGAGTGCTTACGACAAGCTCGATACCTCGGGGCCAAAGTAAGATGAAAGAGAGAGAAGTACTCTTGAGGGCAATATCTGGCTTTTTTTGTCCTTTTTTTCCCCCTCTTTTCTTTCTCGACGTGTCACGGTTATTGGACACGAATAGAGTATTACTTCATGACAAACCGGAAACAGGAAAGCAAAAAAGATCGTTCGAGGCAGACCCAAAATCCCCCCCTTTTCATACTCAATGCCAGACAGGAAGTTGATACACAAACCGAAGCAAACTCTTTCTCTCTGTGTTTCCTCCTTCTCCTTTTCCCCTTGTACATTTTACACCTTTTCTTCGGCTCCCGTTGTTTCGAAAGGACCCTTCTATTGATCATGTCCTTTCAGAGTTTGGTCTCCTTTCCTCATCCTTCCTCTTTTGTTCTTTTTTGGTTTCTTCTTTTTCCTTCTTTTTTTTTCCCAAGTACGTCTGGCCTTGTATGTTAAACAAAAAAACCTCGGGGATATTCTTTATTAATTCGCCGGAGCGTTGGAAGGGGGGAGTTTAAGAATAAAGGGAAAGGCTCTGTTGCCATTTTTTAAAACCTTACGTTTTAATCTTTTTTTCATGAAAGAGGAAAAAAATAAGAATGGTGCCATTGTATGTTCTTTTTGAGAGAGATCAATGTTTCCTTCCATGTAAGTGTTGAGTCTCGCGGTGGAAAGGTGAAGTTCAAGTTGTGCTGTATTACAAATAATCCAAATCCTCGTAATTGACCGTGGACTGAACCAGTCCGATTTCGTCCTCTCGCGCTATTTCTCAATCGCAGCTCATCCTGTAGGATGGGCGACTCGACCGGGCAATGAATCCTATCTTGACTCGTAGAATCAGCAGCATCAGGCTTCTCAAACTCACCTCCCGTTTCCAGACGCCAGTGACCCGGCGCTCTTACAGCATGGCGATTGCGGTAAATCAGTGCGCTTTTTATTGCTATAGGTCATTAATGTTGAGGCTAACACTCCAAACAATCAGGCAGTCGGACAGCTCACGTCGACGGCAGACGTGTTGCTAAACTTGGAGAAGTGCAAGAAACTAGTCCGCGATGCAGCTAAAGGGGGCGCAAAGGTAAGAGAACATTTGCCAACTGCCCGTCTAACTGAAGACAAGGAGGATCTGTAAGAGAACTCACTCGAAGGGACCGGCGGTTTGGGCGTTGTAGGTGATATTCCTCCCCGAAGCAGCAGATTACATCGCTTCGTCACCGCAAGAATCACTCTCCCTAGCGAAACCGCAAGAAGAGTCCCCATTCGTCAATGGTCTCCAATCAGCCGCCAAGGAACACGGGATCGAGATCAACGTCGGCATCCACGTGCCCGTGACGGAGCAGTCCGGCTCTACGGACCCGGTGTCGACAAGACTCTATAACCGCTCGCTGTGGATCCGCTCCGACGGCAGGATCGACGACGGCGCAGGTTACGACAAGCTCCACCTCTTCGACTACGGAGCCCTACGGGAGAGCGCGACAGTCAAGCCGGGGACTCGGCTGACGCCGCCGTTCGAGACCCCTGTCGGGCGTGTCGGCAGCCTCATTTGCTTCGATCTTCGGTTCCCCGAGCCGGCGCTGGCACTTGTGCATCGTGGCTCTGGCGCGTCGGCGCAGATTCTCACGTACCCGTCGGCGTTTACTGTGCCGACGGGAGGGGCGCACTGGGAAGTTTTGCTCCGGGCGAGGGCTATCGAGACGCAGAGCTGGATCATTGCTGCAGCGCAGGTGGGTCGTCACAACGAGAAGAGAGTAAGCTACGGGCACAGTCTAGTGGTGGATCCTTGGGGGAGGGTGGTGCTACATCTAGGCGGTGCTGATCCGGACGGGAACCCCGACGACGGCTCGGATGGCACGGCGGTTGGCTTCGTGGATATCGATCTAGACTTGGTTCAGAAGGTCCGGGCAGAGATGCCTCTAGCAAGAAGAACGTGAGTCATCTTCCTTGAGCAATACTAGACACTACGTTGAGTGTCGGCTACCGTTTTGGCCCATCCACGCATCGGAGAATACCATAACACCGACATCCTTTATTCCCCGATTTGCAATATGGGGCTAACATGAGTCGATCAGAGACATATATCCCGAGATATGAACCCGCCGTCCCGTCAGCAGCGGACCACTCACTGCCAAGTGCCACAGATTCCTCGATCTCAAACTACCAGAAACCTGATACGTGCCAGCAGATGAACCGCTAGGCTGCATTAGTGTGCATGGAGACTCGTTCAGATCGGAGATCGGTTAGCAAGCGAAGGGCTGGCTCAAAGGAGGAGCACTGACTACCTCTGGTTCGTTGCTGCTCGACGCCTTCAAGCCCTTTTGGGGCATCACTGGGGCGATTCAGGGCTCGTGCAGATGAAGAGACACAGAGCCCCACAGGTTCATAAAGCAAGGTTTTGCGTTCAAGCCAGCCAAGGTCGTAAACTACATTCGGTGCCTTGGTCGTAAGAGGCGGCACGATTCGAGACATGACAATTTCACGGCTGCCGGGTGGGTAGGGTATTTCGGCAGGAGGCGATGGTTTCATACCACTAACACCTCCTTCGTAGAGGTTTCCATGCTTTTCAATAGAAAAAGTAAAGCAAACATGGTCAGTAAAGTGCCTCGATACACGCCTCCCCATGCTTGTACTCCGTGCGCAGAAAAGCATCAGAGGTACTTGAAGATGCCCTGGTGCGAAGTAGAGGTATACGTTCGAGGACCGATGGCTTGGTGGAAATGATCACCATCAAGCGGGCAAGTAGTGGCTCTATTCTCCAATATACGAAGGCTGAAGAACAACATAAAGTGAGGTGGATCGGGGGCGAAAAATATCCGATGTGACGAGGCAGTGGAACGAGGGCTGAGGAGATTCTAATTCCTCGGACCCTATTGAGAATGAGGAGAAACAGAAGATCGGAGAAAAAAAGAAAACATTGGGGGCATTGCGATGTTGTGAAAGGTCAGGGTCCGCGGGGGAATCAGTGAATGGGGGCTTCCAATTTAAGCTGAGGTGATCTCACGCTGTCATCACCGATCATCAGCTGGTCACCGAGCTGGGAAAGAGCGTGGGGGCTGAAGACCGGGGAGAAGGGGCGACGGAAGGAGCGTGGGTGGCTATGTTGTAAATCGGCACCTTCTTCCGATTTTCCCTCGTCGGTATCGCCTTCCGCGGCCCTTGTCCACGGGTTCGGTCTGCCTGATGACAACGGACGAGGGGCCCTTTTCGAGCCGACATTAGACCATCAAGATCATGAGAAAATGCAATACGAAGGATAGCAAGATGCAGAAAAGACGGCAAGGGGATTAATATCCCCTCGTACCCTGACTCGGATTCGCCGAATAAACGGGAGTGTGCTGCGGGCCGGATCGAAGCTGCAAAATGACATAACGCTACCGCCCCAGATGCAATCCTTCGCAATTTAGTTTTTAATGTGTTACAATGCTCACTGGTCAGCATCAGATTCTTCCATATTTGGGTTCTTAAGCGACCGCTTGATTCACGTTGACATTAGCGAGCGTTCGGTGTGCTGAGATCAAATCTCACCTAAGACGCCGCCACTCCTCTAGTCTTGGGGCGTGCTGTAAGTGGAGAGAAGTACCACAATGCAGTAAATTCTCCTCTGCGAGGTGTTAATGCGCTCACTTGTCTCGATCGAGATGGGGTATGTCTGAATGTCTGACCCACACTGATCTACGAAGCAGTATAATTGTACTTCGTAGGCGCACGGGCAGGCAGAAACGCCGTGCTCTGTTTGAGTCTGCGCTCCAGGTTGATATCTTGACACTGGCAGCTTGCCGTTGTAAGTCAGCTTGAGACGTTAGGAGTGCCCAGTGGAAGACGCAGGACTGCGACAATCCAGAGGGTCAACGACAAAACACCAAACAGTGGCATCAATCCTGTCATTTTCTCATCAATGGTGTACCTAATCGACAGAGCAGATGTATGTATTCTGCTTTTTCCTACGAAGCAGGTCTTGCGATCTGAACCCAAGCACTTTGAGACCGGAAAACTATCCCGGAAAACTGGGGTCAAGGAAGTGACTGTAGAGGTACAATGTAAGGCGGCTCGTAGCTCGTAAAGATTAGACATTGAAGGGGTGACAGATTGAACTCTTGAAACATAGCACGTAATTATCAACATGCTCAGTTGGCAAGAGCGATTAATGAACAATATGGTGTTGTCTGACCATTTGCTTCAAGGAGTACCATTGACCAAGCAGCAAACGTTAAGAAAACAAAAGATCAATCAACCCAACATCCACCTTTAGAGCACGAGGTGTTAGTTTTAAAGTTGGAGCCTAATTTAATCCCCGATCTCATAATATCTCGTACGACCTTCTTCCTGCCGCGCAAACGATCATCGAGATTCCAATCCACATGACACCATTGACCATTGAGTATAATTACGGTTAATAACGACTATAGGAGTTTGGACAACCCATCAGTCGTCGATCGGTGATAATATCCCTGCAAAGAACCAGCCACAGAGCATAGGAAATATTCGTGAGGTCGTAGATTTCCCACGTTTTGCAAGAATTAAGGATAATAGTTTACTTGTACGAGGCAAATTACCATTTCGGTCCCCTGCAGAAGGTGGGGGGAAACAGTAAGGAACATTGCAATGTGATCGATCAATTGATGTACCCTCCCAGCTGGTCTCTCCCCTTGACCCTTGCTGTAGTGTAGTGTACTCCCTGTACTTTCGTCCCAGCCAGCATATACGAAGTAGTGTCAAGTACCTTCTCAAATTCAGACGGTACCTCTCCTCTGGTTCATCCACAAACCAGGTCCCCCGGTCCACCGCGGGAGAGTCCCGGGAAATAGCACCGCGTCTTTTTGGTCCCAACGAACTGGTTCTCGGGAAGCTCGTTAAAGTGCAGCAACGCCCTGCATTAGCCCACATCTTCTTCGCGCCAGCTGACGCCCTCCCTGCCACAAGTTCCACACGTTACGAAGTACCCCCTATTTTCTGTTTGCGTCTCCTTGCGCCCCCCCTTGTATCAATCTCGCAACAGGGAGGCGCAGGAGAAGCAAACAAGAAGAATGGAAAACGGAAAAATGTACAGATACTAAATCTATGGGTAGAATAAAGAGGGGAAAGGAAGAAAAGTAAAAAGGAAACAGCAAAAAAAGTAACATTGGCGCAGTTTAGTTTGCAGGGCTTTCCTTTTTCTGCTTCCTCGGATCTATTTTTCCACCTCCCCAAAATTCTCATCATTTCTCAGAAAAAGGAATTTTTAGGCACCCTCCAACATCCCAGATTCGGTATTTCCAAGAAGGCATGGTTGTATCAATCCCCACCATTTCTCTGGCCGTCCCGGGGCTACGGCTAGGTTAAGGCCGAGCAAAAGCTATGAAAATGGCCCAATTTGGATGAGGAAGATTTTCCCTTTGCTGCGCTCATCCGCCCAGAAAAAGGGGGCGGACTTCGCGATGCCAGCAATGAAGGAAAAATACGAGAGTAGTTTCCACCCATCGCAGACCAACTGGAAAACATCACCGGCTTCTCTTCCTCCACATCCCCGGGCACGGTTCCGTCAAGCAAACAGATATGCTGCTCCGGGAACTCGCGCCGCCGCTTCAAATAGGTAGGAGGAGAAGACTACCCACCCTCCTAATGGGGTTTGCTTCTTCCCCAACAAACGCCTTAGGTAGTAATATCACGAACAAGCAAATTCCCATCACATACTATGTAGTCACTTGATGACCAAGTATAGAAAAAGCAAACATTATTTTTGGGGCTGCAAGTTCTTGCCGCCTAGACAATAACGGCAATGCAACTGCACAGACAAGACAAAGAAAACAAAACATGCAGCAACCAAGCAGCAAGTAAGCCCGATACAGGAAAACATGAACGCCCAAACGCTCCCTTGTCAGGGTGCCCGATTTGGAGTTTTTTTTCTTTTTCTCGAATGACGGTGATTGATTGATGCTTGCCACAATGTAACAAGGGGGGTGGGCAAAATAGGCCAAACAACGGCGAAATGTATCTTTTTTGGTTACTTGTCTATCCCTCGAGAAATTTCCTAGAAACATTTCGAGATCATCCCGCCGAATAGCTAGCTGCAACGTAAATCCCGCAGGAGGCAACTGGAACTGGGGAAAACAATAGGGGGTGTGGGGGCTTATCAAGTACATACACCAGTCACAGCCTCATCACCGCGCCCCCAATTCGAACATTCCAAACGGGGGGAACGATACGATCAAAGGGCCCAAAACTCTATCACCACTGACATACTTCGTACAAACTTGCCATCCACCCACCTTCTATCACACGTTTTAGCGCGGCGGACCTGCCCGCGAAGTGGGAACAGTTACCCCCATCATCCCACCCCCCCTTCTTTGTTGACTTCGTCCCGGTTTGGTTTGTAAAACCTCGTCGTCAGACGTCTTCCCATCATGCTTGCTTATTTTGAATCCTGTTGCCCGGCTCCAGGTATGCCTGGAAGATCCATCTCCTACGTAGTATTCGTCTCATATGCTCATATGACGCTTCGCTTCTTCCGCTGTTGTATAGTACTATGCGTAACGGTGAAATCAAGAGACTAAGGCAAGCTACAGAAAAGGAAAGGGAAGAAGAAGAAGAGAGAGAAAAAGAAATAATTAAAAAAAACCCATTCAGCTGTGTTTGGCAGAATGCCACCAGTATTGTCTCAGATGCCATCTCGATCAGGGTGTAATAACGGCCCTTCTCTCTCGTCTTCCCAATTCTAACGTAGGGTCATCCCCCCCCCCCCCAAAAAAAAAAACGGACCACCAAAATGTCTCATTTTCCCAAGACAAGCCTTAAGTGGTATAAACCTTTTTTGCTTTTCTTGCGCAATGATAAAAAGGGTGGGGAGCAAAAGGGCAAGGAGGACAAGACGAAGAAGCAACGTGGGTGGTCATGCCGTCCATTTTGCGTTGTAAAGAAATCGTAATACAAGGTTGAGCTGAAAGAGGATTACTCGACAACGCTGAGTATGCCTTGGGCATGATTATCTTCCCTTTCCATATCTGCGATACTTGAACACAGCTCTATATAATCGACAAGATATAATAGTAGTAGTTCGAACGGCAGCTAAGCCACCCAACGCCTCGATCAGACAAGGTGTAATTCGGGCTCGTTGTACCTTCGTAAGCAAACCCACTTAAGCTCATGGATGCGACAGGAGAATGCGAGGGGAGAAAAAAAAGAAAGAAAGAAAAAAGGCGGCACATACTAGGTAGACCACAAACTAGACTTCACTTATGGCACTATCGAGAGATGATGCATTCCTCTGCATCTCCGCGGTTTCCCCATAAGGGATTAATTAGTAAGACGGCGAGGAAAACAAGGGGAGACCTCATTCCTTACATCAACTGAGATCGATGTTCATTGAGCTCTGGCCAAGAGCTAAGAGACGAAGCTAGGTAGGTGACAAATACCCTTCTCAGCCTTGCCCACCTGGCTGGGTTGGTAGGTTGTGACTCCCAGTTAGATAGCTCTTGGCACAAACCTCCTACAATCAGTGAGTAATAGACGCGGTCCCATGTCAGTTCATCTGACGTAAAAATAATGATTGTAAAGGGGCCTCGTAAGAAACAACGAAGGGAAGCAAAAGAGAAATTGAGACATCTCGACAGGGATCAATGATGGAGGGGTCAAGTGAGATTTGGGAGGCATGGCTAAGCGCTGCAAACAGGGACAAGGATGCAAGAATGTGAGTTTGTGAGAAAGCAAAATTTCAATAAATCTATGGATATGCAAAAGCATCTTGTTTCTTTTCCCATCCCGCCCTGTCTTTTTTAAATCCATCCCATGACATTGTAAAGAAACGAAGAGTATTCGAGAAAAGGAAAAAAGAAGACCCAGAATCCCGAGATTCACCAGACATTGCTTCTACCCCAGTCTAATTAGGAAAAAGAAACTGATCGTGACACCCAACCCCGCCAACTCACGGCTTGTAGTAGCAAACCGTGAATGGTTCCGAGGCAGGGAGAGGCATTCTGCGATCTTTGTGGGTATGATGTATATCTCTGGCGGGGAGATATCAGCGCGGAGGGTTGTGGGTATCTGGAAATTCCTCCAAGCGCGATCCAATCGCTAACACACAAAACAATGAAACCATTGATAGAAATAACAAGTGAAACGAGGTGTGGGTAAGAAAGCGATATCCGCAGGGACAAAGCAGAGGAAAACATATCCAGCAATAAAATCGGTCCTGTCTAGTGGGTAACGCCGTAAAACCAAATGATCCCTCGTCCGAAAAGAAAAGAAAAGAAAAAAAACAATCACATCATAAGATTTCCTCCTCTTTAAATCCTTCCCGTGTTTCCCAACCCTCCACGCTGCTGGGAAGCGATTTGGCAGTGAGCCGATACATGTATAAGATCGATAGAAAGCGAATTAAAAGGTCGTATCCGAAGCCAAACTAGTCGAAAAAAATGAGAGAAAAAAAACAGGGCGCAAGTCGTACACAACGATTGGGAAAGACGTGTTGATACAGTCGCTTGCTAGCCCAGCCGTGGGATTGATTAAGAGGTGTATTCGGAAGAGCGAAAGTAGGGCTCAGCCGTGAGCCGGCGAGAATAGAATTCGTAAATCCGCAACGGTGGGCGACGTTACTCGGGGCATAGCTCGAGCATGCAGCAAGGCGAGTTTTTGGGTGTCTGTTACGGGCCGGTGGTACATCGGATCGCACGTAAAATCAGCGTCTTCCCGACTTATCGCGGCTTCGGCTTCGGTGGAGGCTTGGGGATTCCCGTAGTGTCATAAGCACCACGCCCCATGTTCGTGGGACTGGGAGTAGAGTCGCGGACGGCCATTGTGATGTGGGAAATTGTAATAAGATTCTGGATACGGTTGGAACAACCAGATTAGCCATTGCTCTCTGTCATCTTCGTCACGAAACAAAAGCGTCAAGAATCCAGGGAAAATAAGATCCTGTGCGGCTTTATAAAAGGGCACACAGAATCAAGCCCTTTGCGGAACCGCAACACACCGCTGCGCTGGGCAGCAAAAGGGCAGCAATGGGCCTATATCGAGAGAGGCCATGTGCCCAGGCGCGCACGCCGCGGTAGCATCGCTGTTGGGGAAGCTGCGAAAGAAGCAACGACGAAGCCACAAGACGGAGTGTTTGAAATTCACGATGGAACGCCAGCACATCGCACAGCAACATGGTACAGGAGTTGGTGACTCACAAATTATGGGACCCGTCGCAGGACGACGTATCAGGAGTAGACGTCGGAGTCGACCGCAGGGCGTCCAGACAGGTGATTGGTGGTCGAGGAAGTTGGGGGCGATGCAAGGAAGCCTTGCGAGCGGCGAGAAGAGCGGTGATGTCTTCCTTGAATGTTAATAGAGGGAAACAAGGGCCTGGGCCTGGTGGAGCGTAAAAAGTTCCGCTTCAGTTCGGAAGTGAGGTCGTGAGGTAGAATATATCCTATCGGCAAAGTCGTTGCATGTAGGCGGTTTGGCGCTGAGCCAGTTTGGAAACAGCCTTCACTGAATGGCGGATCTCAGCGGTGGAGCTAATTTCTTCTTTTTCTTTGATGTTCGGCAATAGGTTGTTTTTGGTGCGACAGCGCGAGCTGTATTATTTTCCCTGTCTTTGTCTTATAGGTCGTTTGTGGTCGGTCTTTGTTGTCCGTTGCAGGATGGAGATGTAAGGCACGTTGCAGGGCTGCAGGAGCGAAGCGACAAGTAACAAGGATTGGGTAGAGATAGAAAACTTGAAAAGCGAAGGCTGGCTATTTATTATACACGGCGGGAACGAAGGAGGGAAAAGATTGAGAAATAAACGTATTAAGATGGAATGAAGAGAAGACGAAAAAGACAGGAAGAGAAGGGAGGCGTGTGATATTATTATAAGAACAAACTGTGAGGACGTGCGACCAAGCAAAAAGGGATAGAGACTCATTACCTTCAAATTTTTTTTCTTTTTTTCCCAAGGAAATCAGCATTCGACGACAAGGTAGGGGTAGCCCATGTTGGCACTCCAAAGTCACTCTGTCACTGGGAGATGAACGAGTACAGGAGTACCTACGAACAGTTGATGTCTTCATTTGTTCGGAGGAAATAGCAGGGGGGTGGAGGACGCCAAGGGGAAGGGGGAGGGTGTGGATTCTTACTTCGTAGCTTGGTCTGTTCCTTCCTGAAGCTTCCTAGCTCCTGGTCGTTGTTGTCTCGTACCTTGCCTTGCCGCACGCCAACAATGTACCCAATTTGGGCTAGTAGTACTTTATCTTGTCACTTACCGTGCCGCGTACTGTTTGCGGTACCATTAATGGTGTTGGAGTTTGAGTGAGACCCGACTGGGGTGGGCTTCCAATGCTGGAGCACGAAGTACTTCGTGCTTTGTAGAGTACGAAGTAGGCAGCGAACAATGAACGCGCTCCACTAATTACATTCAAGTACTAGTGCCTATTTCGTACTCCGTATGGGTCCAGATTGTCCTCTGTACACGATATCCTACTATTTCGCCGTAATTATACAAGATTACTGGTACCACTATCAAGATCAAGAGACCCCGTGCCGCTGGGAGCTTGAGAGCAAAAAGCAGAAACTGATCAACTAATTGACGTCTCCCTAGAGTCCAGAGCTGTGCAGTTATCTTGCTGTTGGTGGCTGGACAAATTCTTCAGGAGTCCCTTGCGCAGGTACGCTCTTGCCCCGGATCTGACTTGGGTTAGTCGTGAATTCCTCCGAATTTGGTACAATTGTGCTATTCAAGGGAGCTTCGTTCAACTGGAATGATGGGGGAATGTAGCCTAGGGAAGGGAAACTGTGTGCCTGATACAACTTATTCAGTATCTTGTTTTGCATCCTTCGGAGTCCCAGTGCCTCCGTAGGAGCGACGGGCTGCTGCGTGGACGGTAGTTTACGAGCTTTTTTTGCTAGGGATGAACCTACCTTTGCAACCTCATGAAGGGTGAATGAATTTACTAATACATACTCCCTTGATCATAGTTGTCCTTGAGTACTTGTACAGTGTCATTTGTAGAGGACTTCGTAAATGTACTCGTATCTCATGTCCCTGGGCAGGGATCCAGTCCACTCAGGTACAGGGAAGGGCTTGTTTCAAGCAGTCGCCAGCCCACCGGGTCAAACTGGTCATCTTCCGAGCCACTGGGACAGAAGACTAGGGTATTAGTCCCCAGCGTGCACTCTTAGCGTATGCATTCCTTACTAGTCGTAGAGCAAGACCAACCCGTTGATGCACTTCGTACTAGTGAACTCAAGGAGAGCTCTTCAAAAGAGGGAAGTGCGAACACTCTCCATCACATACCATGGGCAACAACCTCGGTGAATGTCACCGTACTAACAGCACCACTCGACAAAGCCTCATCTGATGCAGACCGTGATACGTACGAGGAAGGTATAGCAGCGTCCATATGGACTGCACCGCCTTTCAGGTACTTTTCTTGCCCAAAAGCATGATGCGTAAGTCGCGGTACGTTGCTAGACGAACGGAAATAAGCAAATCTAGGTTTTACGAGCAGTAGATTGACCCCTTTCCCGTAGCCTATACTTCGGTAGCAAAACCAGCTACTTCATATGGATCACTCCTGCCGCTGGATCAAGGTGGATCTTTTTCACCTCTCACCGAGCCTAGGCGTTCTTCATGATCACAAGTAATTAAAAAGTAACACTAAATCATGTAGCTGCGAACGGCATTCCTTCACAAAACTCACAGTACCGCATCCATAAGCACTACGAATATCTGGATGCTCCTACTGCTCTCGTCTGCATATTGTGTTCCATGCGAATGACTCTCGGTGGGTCATCTCAGATCTGGTTTACGAAATACAAGATCAAGTTGATGCCCGATGAATCCAATCAGCCCGATATCTTTTTACAAAGGAAAGAACAGTCATTGTCAGACTCGGGAAACCCCGATGGCATTTTTCTTTATCAGATTCGGCAGTTTACACGCAATCATGCAACAAGACTACTCTCCCCGTACCCACCCCGGGGCTTGTTACAAGAATGCTCGTGAACGCCGGGAAATTGGTAAACACTACCGAGGAAAACAAATTCGAAATTCTCCGTAATACCTGCACCGCATACTTTGATATTGTCCGCAATCTGCTCGCCTCAGCACCGTAATGATCGAATGATGCCCACCCAACCTAGAACTTGGACGAACTACCCACTGAGATAACTACGAAGCCCACGACCTCCAGAAGCCGAAGTTCTCAATTACCAGAGACCAGGACGTGTAACCACAGGGCTGAACTGTCGAGTCTCGACCATCGCCCACCAAGCCTGCTATTAATAACTTGTGCACTGTTACTCGCTGCGTAATCTTCCGAATCGCGTCAAGAAGAGGGCAGAATGATCAATGCAGTGCTCCCCTCCCCTTTCCATGGAGGCTCGCACGACAGTTGATACAGCCACCAGATGACCGTTGGCTGCAGTGTTGATCACAACAAAATATTACAAACACCAGATCTATTCCTGATCTCTAAAACCCACCATTCATTGGTACCACCACTCCAACCTCAACACAGCCAATTGCGGCTTGGTGATGGACTCCTCATCTGAAAGGGGCGTCACATAACCTGTACCAACCACGCATTTCTGTTGGTCCACGTTTCCCAGGTCGATACAACAGCCGGCTCCTTTGCGGAGATAACAGCTGCGAAGTATAGTCCTTTTCTCGACGGTTGTGGATCAAGTTGACAAGACTATTCGGGTGAAGCTTCTCTCGCCCTTAACGATCCTTGTATTCTTTCTTCGTAGGCAAGATGCCCTCAGACCCAAGTCCTTGCATGGGACAAAAGACCTAGCTCCAGGAGGTTTAGGAGAGGCATCGGTTTACATAATGATTCGGCATAGTTAGAGGGACCAGTTGGTGGTCAAGCTCGTTACTGTACAAGGAGCTTGGAGATAAGAAGCACATACAGTTTACGAGCTAGAGAGATGGCTTCCTGGCGAACCCCAGCCAGATGGGCCCGTGTAGGATCGGCACCAGGAGAAGGGCGGTTATACGAGTTGACCGGGAATAAAGCACGAACGTCCCGGGTGAAGATTGATCCTCCGGGATGGTATGGTTTTCCTCTCACTCTACTTGGCTGTGATGGGGATCTGGTGGGTAGCAGACAGGGAAGCCAAATGAGAGAAGTGATGATTCAAGCAAAGAAGGAATCCCGACCCAAGGTCCCGGGTCGATAGGGGGCCCGGGAATGAGGAACTCTCCTGAGGCTAGTATGGTTGTGGAGAGGGCTATCGTGTATTGGATCTAGTACGGAGTACATGGCGTACCGGTAATTCTCGAAAATGTCTCCGGTGGCCTGTAAATTGGAAATTCGCGTCCAGGGGTGCCAGGTTAACAGGGTGGCATGAGAATATGGGACGAAGAGCTGCTACGGAATAGGAAGGCATTGAACAGGGTGAGGAAGCCAGGTTCTGTGACGCCGTAGAACTCAGGGCCCAGGGAACCAAAAATTCCAACTCCGTTAATCCCACCATAAACTGTGAAAGCTTCGATTCTTCTGTCGTAAACTCTGAGGGATGTGGATCCATTGACCCTGGTCGCTCTTCAATGACAAGGTCTCTGCGCTCGCAAGGGAGCCGGTTCAGTGGCTGTCTTTTCTTGTACGAAGCACGCCTCGTGTAACGAGGAGTGGACACGCTGATCGACTGCACTTACAAGAAATACTTCGTACGAAGGAAGCAAGCCTTGGGCAAGAAAATGGTCTAGTTCGATCCCCTCGTGCTTCCCCGAAGCCACATCCAGACAATCGCCGATGGATTTAGGTTGCCATCCACCCACCTGGAGGCCATCCGGCTGGTTACACCCCTGGCAAAAAAAGAAAAATTCAATCCCACCCTTGCTCCTTTGATCAGCCTCAACTGTCGCGACCACCCCTGCCACGAGGGACAGAACCTTTTGCCTGGTAAGATGAGCATGGGTTCGCCGGCGCAATTCCGGTCAAGCCTGGCGTTTGATGCATTTCTAGTCGTCGAGGCGAGCTGGAAGAGGGGCCGCGGCAGTGAAGTCCCGGCTCTCGCTTTATCGGGGACGCGCCCAGGGAATGCTCAAAATTCCAACGCGACGTCGAGATCCGCTCAAGGTGCCCGTTTGTGTTGCCCCACATTTCCGCTCCCGAACTGCAGGAACATCTTTTTTTGGACGAGGGCTCGTTTGTAAACTAGCATTGATTGATGTTCCAAGACCGGGATCTCGCGTGCTGCGTAGTTTACTTCGTACGAAGGAGAAAGCAACAGAGTTTACGCCACCTGCACAACGAAGTAACGACACAACAAACCTACACCCTGGCAGAGTGCTGCCTGTTTCATCAATTGATATTTCTCGGGAGGTAGGCCCATTCGGGCAGCCCCCTTCCAATTGCCAAGTCCCCTTGTCATACAAAAATTCCAAAACAACAAGTCAATGTACATTACTTCGTACCCTAGTGCTTAAATTTGCTAAGTGTGTCCGGAGAGTACCTTCACCCTCCGAAGTAGAGGAGGCTCAGCTGGATCGGTGAACGCGGTGAGGATCAACAATTCTGTTTACTCACCGACATCAGGGTGCTTACGAAGTAAGCGGCTCGCAATCGCAGGGACCCATTTTTTTCCTCGTCCCAACAGCTTCAATGTTACGACCGTCGTTGAAACAGTGGGCCAAACTTCCGATTGGCGACCTCAAGGCCTTTGCAGGGAGAGTTCTTGAAGAAAGAAGAAATCGAGAACAAACATGCCCCCCAATTTCCGTTGAGAAAAGCCTGGAAGGAGGGCTGAAAAGTACTTCTTCGTATCAGCTTGCAGGCCTCGTCAGGAAGGAGGGATGGTCTAAGATGTCATTCCCTGACAAGTCACCAACCCAAGGAAAGCGGGAAGCGGCATCAATAGGGCAAAGTGCAAAATGCAAAGTGCAACTGCAACAGGCAAGCCACAAGTCAACCTGCCATGCGACGTCCATGTGACGAGTCAACGGATCCTCCCGTCGAGCCTTCCCTTCCTGTCACACCAGCTCGAAAATGCCCAAGTTGTTTGTAAAAAGAATCAAAGTGGCAAAACGTGTTGGGTGTCATTGCCTTGCTTGTGCAGTCTCCCGCTAAAATGACATCTGATGGAGCGACACCATCATTGATCCATTGATCTGTGTTTGCACCACTGGAGTTCTTTCTCTGCATGGAACGTTTCTAGAACAGGGGCAAATATTCCAAACCGTTAGCGCAATAATAGGGCATGCTTCCTTCCACCCAGGGCACGAGGGGTGTTGCTTGGTACCCAGTGCGTTAGTAAAGTCACACACGGAATACATTAACCACCGAAAGTGAAGAGGGAGGAAAGAAGGGAAATCAAGCCGGGAGGCGTGGGCGGATCCATCACTCACATGAATCGGAGCACGTACGAAGTACTTCGTAGTGCCCCTTTTTTTGTTGGGCCAGGTCCAGCCTTCCTCGGTCAGCCAGACGAGATCTTACAAATCTCTGGCCGCCCGATGATTACCCACAGGAGAAACGAGCCTCAGGAGAGCGGTTGTAAACTTAGGATGTCCTAACCTTAGACAACTGTCCGACATATGTCAGTAATATTGCGGATCCCATTACCCGGCAACGACCGCGTTAATAGATTATCAATGAAACCTACGAAGCAGGGCATCACGATGATGTTCATATGCGGATATTACAGTGGCTGACCCGAGGTCAGGCTCTCTTGCCTGGCGGCACGCTGTTCTTTTTAGTACGTACACACATGTCAACCTTGCTTGTGAAGAACCCTACGCTGCGTGAGACAGGTGTTCCTGCGTTAGCTGGAAGAAGACGATACCAAACAGGGTTAGCATAGATCCATTTCAGGAATCTCGGTCTCTTGAGACTAGTACAGTGCTAAGATCGTTTCTGAACACCATCACTTCCTGGCCTCTCTTCGATGATGGCCGTTTGCCCATTCTAGCCTAGCTTTCTCCACCGAAGACCACACAACGCGACGAAGTCCAAGACAAGGGCAATCGAAAGTGCGAAGTAAACTTTAGTAGTTTTAAAGAAGGTAATTGGCAAAGGCTCCCACGATTGTCCACTCGATTCATCATCGCTCAGAGGCCTGGGCCATAGTGGCCGAACAGACAACCAGAAAAAAAATAAAAGGGTGAAATTTGCCCCATTAACCCCAGGCTTGGCAGGGACATCGATTTGTGCTCCAATGAAGACGCTCGCCAACCAGGCGGCGCAAGAGGAGACAAAACCCACTCGCCCCACAGCCAATGACGACTCGGCCCTATCCCCTCTGTCCTCCTCCGAGTCCAGCGTTCGTCTGGCGTTCGCATTGTGCAAGAATCATGTGATGGCGGAACGAATAACCGTCAACCGTCCTCTCCAGGATGTAGGCATCAATTGACAAATATGCTGTCTAGAGCGGAACAGATTATTACCATAGCCATCGTTGGGGACGAGATTCGAGTTGATATCGTGATTCATCAGCCCGGTCCAGGCAACTAATCGGTCCACGCCTGCCCATGTCCACACCATACCATGTCCAGTAGAGCACCAAGGTCAGTGTACCTCATAGGCTCCGACTCGGCAGTACTTGGGCTCGTGCCTCGATCCCTATTTCGTGCTTCAGAGCGTCTCGCACAGCACCTCACGAAGTAAATTCGATGGATCCGCACATGATGGCAACAATCAAGGTCATTCTACGTACTGTCAGTCAGGAAGATGGTCTCAGTGATGCCTGGCCATCAACAAGACAGCTCCGATGAAGGAAACACTACACAGGTAACATGCACCAGTTTCCAGGGCTGGGGATGGTCTGTCCTTTGTCCTTCCCAGACTGTGCACGCTAACTTCGTTTGGAAGTCAGGTCAGTGCCAGTTAGAACGCCCCCTCGTCCCACATTCATTTCCTCGACCGGCCCAGACGGGTAGGTCCCGAGAGCCTGTGTCCACTGGGCCCTCTCGCGCCGCCCCAGAAAAGTATGGATTTCCCCTGTGCCCTTTGACATTTCGACGCCCAGAACCAGCATCGTAAATTTGAGGGATCTCGGTCCCAAATTGGACACAGATAACCAGTGAGGGCGCCAGCAAGTATGAGGCCACTCCGTGCCGAACCCAACTTAACAACTCCTCGGGCCTACGGCTCATCCTCGCGACTCCAGTCTTACCTCGTACTAGTACGGCTGAGAAGCATATGTTGGTTCGGTCGATTCTCAAGGTCCTGCAGGGAGGCCGGCCAATCCCAGCCTCGACTTATTAAGGTCAAGGGACCAGAAAGAAGATGAATAGGAGTGCTTAACTCGAGGTGGCTAGTGGCTCACTAGCCTCCGTAAATCTCGCGATTACAATAGCATAAACTAAACTTTTACCAGTTCCAACACTACGAGGTAGCATTTCAAGGAATCCGAATCCACCTATCCGATCCGTGTGGGCGGGAAATTAGGGGCCGAGGTTCCCCCCAGCAACCTCCCCGTTCCTAAAAAGGGAGAAGAGTCTCGAAAGGGAAATCCCCGTGATTGACTCGTGGTACTTTGCAGGGATGGTTTGCAATTCTTCACCTTCCAGAAGAACCCAGTGCGACTGGACCACGCGAAGGATCAGGGGCTAAATTGATTCAAGCTCATCCAATCCAGTGCCCCACTCAGCTGGCGACAGGCCCTTTGTCCTACAATCTTGAAGCATCGCCTTGCGCCCTTGGCGAAACGTGTTCGACAGGCAGGCGTGCAATGAACTCTAGACACTTCCATCACGACGTTGCGAAACACACGACAAGAGGGCTAATATTCAATACCAGGGGCATGCGGTTTGGCTCGGTGAACCCGTAGTTTCTGGGGTTTTACTTGCAGGGGTGTACGAAGTGTCATCCATTGCACCCAAAGAGCCATTGACTCATATGCTACACTCCTGGAGAACCTCTCCAAAAGCTGGGACACGCATCCGAGCGCGGGAATTATATTGTTAGTGCTGCGGTATTCGCACGAAGTATTAATAGTCCAAGCACACCGTACCTGCAGCAAACTTACTGTCTAGCACGGTGTCCATATACGAAACATTACTGCCTCGTAAAAATACGCGGCAGTGAAGAAACAGAAGGGCTACTTGGAGGTCGGAAGATGTCAAGCGAGCCTCATGGCACCGGGGATGGCTTCCGCCTTGCAGCTACGTTGCAGGAGTTCCACGCGCGTGCCGATCATTCCGAAGCAACAGCACGGGCTAATTTTAAAAAAAAAAAAAATTTCTCCCGCTCCATTGAATGTTCCTTTGTTGCTGATCGCCTTCAGCCTCCCTTGCCAGGCGGGCAAATTTTTAGGGCCAAGGAATTTCGAGAAACGGAGAAATAGGGATTGGCTACCGATCCGTCTCACCTTGTTGGCCCAGCCTCCCCGAACGCAAAGACTCCAAAATCCACTCTCTGACAACGACGCCCCCTAACGTCATGCCGCAGGGAGGATGAGGGAAAATAATGAGGGAGCCACCTGCGACTGATTGGTGATATGAGTCTTCAACCTCGTTCCATGGGAACGGGCAAACTTGTTTGATGGATATTGTTGATCTCCGGGAGATGGTGGGAACGAAGGGGCAAGACGGGACGAAAAAGAAATCACGGCACACGGGAAAAGAAGGACTGCCGGTATTAATTCTTGTCTCAGGAAGGAGTAGAACTCCAGATTTTGCTGACGCCCTGGATTTGGTAGTATGTTCGTGTCACGGTCAACTGGGGCTGGGCAATGAAGAGCCTCAAGGCATCTACTTTCTCTCAGCTCAAGGAAGAGTGATGACGAACCTGGAGAGAAGCCCATGATCCTATAAGCCAGTACCAAGACAAGTGGTGAGGGATACAGCCCAGGTCTTCTTGGCCGTATGCGAGCTCTATCGACCCAAGAGACAGGCGGGATCTCGTCGCCCTGGATCGATACATGTCCCGTCCACATCCCGTCAACCAAAAGTTTCGCGCAAATTAATTATAATTTGCGCCCTTACTTGGTGAACGGACGACAAAGAAATGTTTTATGCGACCGGTGAGTGCGCGGACGTCCATCAAAATGGTACCTTGGTTCGGTGAGTTACGAGGAGTATTACCAGAAATTTTGCCCTCCTTAAGAGGCAAAAGCCGGCATGAAGGGTGAGGCTCGACCCAAAACGGCAGTGCGAGAGCTGTCTCATTGCCCAAAAGGGTGCCAGGATACGACCTTGATATGCGACCCGTTCCTCAGACTCTTGACGTTCGGTTGGGGCACTTTTCTCTTTCTGGAATTACCGCTTGCTTGATTACGACCTGCGAAGTAGCGATGCTGTTTCCTGATCTCCAGAGATGCGACGGATAATACCCCGTAATTCCAAGACAGAAAAGGTACCCCGGATCGTCCATGCGAGGTACATTCTCCCTCCCGTTGACACTTTTTTTTTTTTCCTCTTTTGCCTTTTTTGCTTCCCGCCTATCCGTGGCTCCCGACGTGTGGAGATCGTTACGCACCGTCCGTCATCGTCGGTCAGACGACTCGGGCAACTTGAACGAAGTTGTTATGAGGGAATATATTCATTCATCTTGGATATATTGAGAGATTTTTTTGGGAGCTGGGGAGAGAAAACAATACCTGGTAATATACGCGATTTTGGATGGGTAATTTGTATGCTGTTTATTACTGAAGGATGAGAAAATGAAGAGAAACAAAGCTCCCAAGTTCTACTCGCGAATATACTTACCAGCGGGATTGTAAGCATTCCTTGAACACGTATTTGAGGAGGACGGGCAAAACAAATGATTAGGGAACATGTAGAGACTAGAGTTGCGATCGCGGCCTTCGACGTGTAGTTCTATCCCTTCAAAATGACGAAGGAAGTGAAGATACTCTTCCGGTTCATATCGCCGGGCGTTCCTCGCCGCCCTATGGCGAAAATCTATTTCCTTGTGTTCCCGATTAGTTTCCGCGGATGCCGGAGGTCCAAATATTCCTCGATTGACGGAGTCGACGGGACCGTCTCTCATACATGTCGATATGCTCACTCCCTCCGTCACTTTCGTACATGTGGCGCAGGTGAAGATGAAGGCATATGCAAAGCATCGTGTAGAGAGCACGTTGTAGACTGAATGTGCAGCAGAAATGCCAGAACATTCTTGGCATCAAGGAGCCTGGCCACCGTCCCGCTGCGGCCCAAGACAGATACAGATAGTTCTAAGTGGACCACGACACCTCACTCGTAAGTCCTCGTGTCGATATCTTACTTGCCGATCCATTCCAGAATATATTCTTTAAGTCTTGGATGTGTCAAGCGTTCAGAAGACGAAGTACCCCCGTCAAGAGACCGGAAAGATTGGGAGGTATCGCCTCCACCCAAACACAAGACTAATGCGGTCAACTATATTCTCTTCACTTCTAAATTTCGTGAACACTGTCCTCCGTCCTGATCTAACTGTGCTCCGGTGGTGTATTGCCGTGTGTAAAGCTCGTTATTCCGACCTCAGTGTTAAAAAAGATAGGATTAAGAACATCGCAGAACCTGAGTAGCAACTTTGACTACTAGAACGGCTGGTCTCTATACAGTTGAAACCTGGAAGGCATGGGAGCGTTTATATCAACCTTGGATAGGCCAAAGGGCAGAGATAGTTGACCTTTTGCTAGGTAGTTTGTTCAGTTGGAGGTGTAGCTAATCCTGGGCTTAATATGCTCCTGGAGAACAGTTCCGTCGAGTCTCCGTTCTTGAGTCATTGCAAGGGTGTAGTCTTGCCTAATTCTCAACACAACTTTTCCGTGTATTACGAACTCCCTAAGAAGGAACTGAGAAGGCTCAGCTAGAAGAAACAGTGAAGGTATCACCACCTTCACATTGTTGGTCCTTCCTACGCCAGGACAGAGAATCTTCCCAAGCATATTCGGCCTTGAAAAGCCGCAGCTCCGGTGAGGAGTCAAGATCTTGCCGTTTGCTGCTACAGGGGGATTTACCGCCCCTGTACGTGTCGATCGCGTGGTCGGCACGACTTTAGTGGATGCTGTATTTGGTTCATCTTCTAGAGATGCGAGACAAGGAGGTTCGAGATATGCTGAGCATTATTTAACTCGTAGACATTCTGCAAATACAAAAGCCTACGGCGTAACAATACAGAAACAATAACCAATAGGTAAGTGAGTAACAGGGTTCAATTACTGGTAACATGACAGATCCCAAGCGTCTCGAGAGCCTTCATATTCGACGTCGATGGTGAGGGCCTAGATTCCTACTTCGATCTTTGATTTCGCTACTTAATGAAGTCTTTTAAAAGGTAACCAGCCTGACGAGCAGGCTTCTGATTCTGATGCCGAAGTGTATTCTCTTCCGTGCTAGATCACAGAGTGACCAAATATCCTTTCTTAGTCTCCTCTTGGCACACTGGAAGGTCCTGGTGTGAAGTATGGGATCAGCCTGCCATTACGTAGAACGACACAAGAAGCCTTCAACTTTCCACCGTAAAGAGAGCTACCCAGTAGACACATTGCACTATAATAATGTACAAGAGGTCCAAGACACCCAGTATCAAATATGGATTTCCTCGTGCTGGCGAAGGCAATTTCAGGTTAGATTGGCGATTTTTAAACCTGGGGGATCTGAGGTTTGTGACTCAACTTGAAGAGGTTTGCTGACTCTTAGTTTAAGTCCACTTCTCTACAAGTTTGATGTCACTACTGGGGAGGCGTTGAATCTGATCACCATGAACGACGTTGAACTTGGCTCACTTACACGCGAACGGTGTAGATGGAACCAAATCATACTGTGGACAAGGCGTTGCATTGGGGGTAGTTTGATGACTAAGGCACTTCAGGACATTGAACTACTGGTGATGATCCTCACTGGGCGGGGTGCTAGCAGCCTCAAGCACCTGCCACACCGAACCCCGCCACGAAACAACCCCAGGCTTGTCAACCTGCGTCTGCCTGCTCGATTTCCACGAGACACAACAGAGACAAAGCAACTCCGAAAGGAACGTACTCACTTCAACCCAACCGAGCTCTCTACTCGACCGACGACGTCCCGCCGATCCTAACTTGTTAAGGGGGAAGCTCCAAAACCGCCATGTCCATCATCCGGGAGCACTCCGAGGCGACGCTCGGCGACGCCTGGCGCACAATCAACATCGATGCCCTAGAAGAGGACTCACCCCTCAACTTCGATACGTCCACATTATCTCCTCCGCAGCCCGAAATCTCGGAAGGTGAGGTTCGGGGGCTGGCCCAGCAGGTTAGGCAGCTGCTTAGGGGGGGTGACGCGGAGGGTGCGCTTCGAGGGTGTTTGGAGTTTCCGGTTTATAATGGTAGCGACGCCGCAAAGGTAGGTTGATTTTCGAAATGGGGACCCTCTGGTGTGGAGGCCTGAGCTGACATGACTTTCTTTTTGTCGATAGGATGCACATCTGCAGACCATCACCGAGGTCCTCCAGTCGATCAAGGCGAGCGAAATGACCCCGCTACTTAACCGAATCTACGGATCTGAAGGAGGAAGTGAGCTCCTGGATGTCCTCGTGAAATACTTGTATGGCAAACCACACAAATTCGAACTGTTCCCTTGGAACTCCGCTAACGTTGACGTGTCAAAAGATACAAGGGCATGGCTGCCGGGTCCGCGGGGCCCGGGCCTAGGAGTCCTACCCGCATCGTTCCCCAGTCCACCGGTGGTTTCAGCCAAGTAGGGTCGAGGCCGGGCGCGGCGAACGAGTCCGCTACCGCTGCGATGAGTGTGCTTCTTAGCTGGCATGAGAAGGCTGTCGAGGTTGCTGGACTGGGGTCGATTGTTCGGTGTATGACTGATTTTAGGAGAGTCTAGACTGGAAGTGGGATTGAAGCATTTCTTGAGCATACAATGGATGGGGAGGAAAAAATGCAGGTTAGCAGAGGCCAGGCGTTTTCAATTGATTTCGTAGTACATGTTCAAGTGCTGTCCTCGCAAGGCCGTCATGTCGATGATTTCTGTTGTTCGTGTGCTTTTACAGCTGGTATTGTTACACACAGGCTATGCCTATGCCTGGTTTGTAGAGACGTGCAAACCATGCGGCTTTATACAAGAAGGTATGTTAAACAAATCCCCCGCTCCCGGCTTATTTTTGTTCCAAGATATCCTTGAGATTGAGCTGGCCACTGCCCCTTGCTAATGGCTTTGCTTGATTTTCTCCTTCACGCCATCCAATCATGTATATAATCCTAAACGTTGCCGGGAGACTGCCGTCCTCGTTTCCGTGAAGCTCGCGGTAGATGGCTTCACCCGCAAGGAGAACGTCTCTCCCAATGGGACCCATCTCTCGACCCAAGATAGCGTTACCCTCACCCATAGCCTGCAGATCCTGCATCAAAGCAAACATGTTGGGGTAATCAACAATGATGTCATCAACGTCGACAGTCAACATCTTGAAGCCGGCCTTTTGTAGCAGGCCGCCCACATCTCTGACATCGGCTAGCGGGGATACATGCGGGGAGATGCCGCCGAGCCGCTCCTGCTCCGCGAGCTGAAGCGATGTGCGAAGTTCGAATAACGTGTCGCCACCGAGCATTGCGCCCATAAAAGCGCAATCTTTCTTCAAAATGTTGTTGATCTGCGAGAGAACTCCGGGGAGATCGTTGATCCAGTGCATGCTGAGCGAGCTCAGCACGAGATCAAACGTCTCCGAGTCATACGGGAGGCTCTCCTCATCGTCGAGGACTTGGCGCGTAATGTTCAGCTCTTTGTTGAAGGGTAAGTCAGCGTCACGGTAGAGCATTTTCTCGGAGGAATCGGCGGCGATTAACTCTGTCACTCTTTTCGCGATGGGGTCGGAGATAGGATTGGCTGGGTCGGGGTCGGGGTTCTCCCTCGTGAGGGCTCGGGCGATATTGCAAGAGTTGGCGCCTAGATCAAGGACCTTGGGAAATTCCCGCTTGATATCCTGTATTGAAGCTACCGTTAGGAATTTTCCATGATCCTAGGTGCCAGTCCAATGGCTAGAATCAGACTACAACGTACCAGCAGCCTTTCACATAACCTAATGGCGACCTCATCCTTGAGATAATCTGCTATCCGACTATTTTCCACATCCGATGCAGCGCGCTCCTTCTGAAGCCATTTCGTCCGCCGATTGAAGACCTGGAACCTAGGCGCCCCAGGTGCTTGTGTCGCGAATGCCCGCGTGCAGACAAAGGTATCCAGCCGTAATCTGGTCGCCGGGAGGAGGAATCGCAGGGTTTGGCTCATTGTGGGCGGGGAGTTGGATTTCAGTGCCACCACATCTGCGTGTGGGTAGGCAGGCTACCTCGAAGTTTGCACCTTGTTCTCTGGAGGGGCGGGCGAATGACGAAGACTTAATTCATAATTGATCTCGAGGTTCAATCTTTCTTGGCTGGACTATTTTTGGCGATTGGAGCTCTTATCGATAAGCGTTGAGAGGCACGAAGTAGGAATTGATTAACGTTTAATATGGAGTAAACGGGGCGAAAACAGGGGGGAACTTGCATAACTGTAGACGCACGGTCCTGCAATTCGAAATGTCAAGAACGATTGAAGTCAGGATGAAGTGGGCTACTTCATAAGTTCATAGGGGTCTCTCCACTTCTTCGGTCACGTTTTCTGGGAACTAGACTCCGACTCCAGACAGATCTACTTGACCCTTTGGATTAGCTTTCCAGACGTGGATTGATGCGGTAGAGAAGAAGTCTGTTGGCGCTCGTGTGCCGTTGTCCCCGTATATATTGCCATCCCGGACTGCATTGCAGTGTGTATCAAGCCCCCCTTTGTCGCTGATCACTCGACCCGACGACATCAGCAACGACAGCTAGAGTCGAGACCCGACATCCCCACACGACGAATCCCTCTCCCGATCGACGACCGACATCTCGCCCTCTCGAGGCGCATACTGAAGGAAAAGTTCTCGATACATTTGTGCCGAGGCATTTCGCGACATATTCCAAGCGAATTGCATTGCTTTACTCTATCCTTGAGCGAATAGTGGAACGCCGGTCCGGGAGCCCTCTTGGGTTGAATTACATCAAGCTTTATCGCGACCCCCTATTTCCCGACATTCCCGACATCGCATCTTCCCAGGAGACGACGCCCGCGACCTCCCCTCGACTTGACGCGACCGGTACTCCACTCGGCGCTATAATCACTTGCTTTTGGGCGAGTCTGGCCTTTTAACCCCCTACGAATTAATTTCCATCCCGACGTCAGACGCTCATGGACTGCTAGTTCGTGCTGGAAAGGCGTGCGTATAAGTGGTGGTTCATCCGGTCTCGGAAATCTATAGAGTCTGGGCATCGTAGGCAGATACGGCTACTCCGTGCGGTAGATTTTAATCTTGAGAAGGAGAAGTTCGAACTCGAAAGGCGAACGCGATCCCCGAGGCTCCCCATCACCGGCCTAGCATCCGTACACAATGTCGAGCTCAGGGGGCAGTTTCCTCGGCCGTTCGGCCAACAGCAACTCTAACATGCGCGGCCTCGTGCAGTTCATCGCCGATCTGAGGAACGCTAGGGCCCGCGAGTTGGAGGAGAAGAGAATCAATAAAGAGCTGGCTAATATTCGGTGAGCACGGCCTTTGGTGGATTGTGGTGCGAGTCGCCGGAAGTTGCTCTCTGCTAACCATGCGATGTACGTATAGTCAAAAGTTCAAAGGTGACTGTCGACCGACTTTGCTTTGCATGGCACACGGGACTCTCTGAGCGGTCACTAACATGAACGTTTTGCCTTGTAGATGGGAATTTGAGTGGGTACCACAAAAAGAAATACGTGTGCAAGGTGCGTATTCTCCACCCACGGCCGAGGTTGCTCCATACCCATCTACACGCTGCTGACTCTTGGGCAGCTCTTGTACATATATATCCTTGGCTGGAACGTCGACTTCGGACACCTAGAAGCGGTGAACCTTATTTCGGCCAACAAATACTCCGAAAAGCAGATTGGCTACCTTGCCATGACACTGTTCCTCCATGAGAAGCATGAGCTCTTGCACCTTGTGTTCAACAGCATAAGAAAGGACCTCCTCGACAACAATGAGCTATTCAACTGCCTTGCTCTCCATGCTATTGCCAACATAGGAGGCCGGGAGATGGGCGAGGCTCTGAGCGGAGAAGTGCACAGGCTCCTGATCTCACCGTAAGCAACAGGAAGACCCGACTTAGCTCATAGCAGCGACTTGGCATATCCCCGAGAGGCTAACCTTCAAACTAGTGCCTCGAAATCGTTTGTGAAAAAGAAGGCCGCCCTTACGCTCCTACGGCTGTACCGCAAACATCCTGATATCGTTCAGCCGCAATGGGCGGAACGCATTATATCATTGATGGATGATCCGGACATCGGCGTAGCGCTCTCCATCACCTCGCTCGTTATGACGTTAGCCCAGGATAATCTGGACCATTACAAGGGAGCGTACGCTAAAGCTGCAGCAAGACTGAAGCGCGTTGTTGTAGATGGAGAGTACACTCAAGACTACCTCTACTACAAGGTCCCTTGCCCTTGGCTTCAGATAAAGCTTCTCCGTTTGCTTCAATACTTCCCTCCATCCGGTGTGTACTCTCGTGTTAGGCTATTATTCCGAGTGGTGAAGCGGTCGCTAACAATGGAGCCTACAGACGACACTCACACCCGTACCATGATTCGAGATTCCCTTCAAAAGGTTCTCGATGTGGCTATGGAGCCGACCAAGAACGTACAACAGAACAACGCACAAAACGCTGTCTTGTTTGAGGCTATTAACCTCATCATCCACCTCGACACGGAAGAAACGCTTATGAAGCAGATTTCATCGCGCCTAGGGAAGTTCATCCAATCGCGCGAGACCAATATCCGCTACCTTGGGTTGGAAGCTATGACCCATCTGGCAGCGCGCGCGGAGAACTTGGATCCTATCAAGCAGCATCAAGAAATTATCCTCGGCTCTTTGAAGGACAGGGACATCAGTGTCCGGAGAAAGGGACTTGACCTCCTGTACAGCATGTGCGACTTCACTAACGCGAGGGTTATCGTGGGCGAGCTCCTCCAATATCTTCAGAATGCCGACTTCGCCATCCGGGAAGAGATGGTGCTCAAGATTGCGATTCTGACGGAGAAATACGCCACCGATATCAAGTGGTACGTAGACATCTCGCTGAGGCTGATCGCCATGGCTGGCGATCACGTTAGCGATGAAGTTTGGCAACGAGTGATCCAAATCGTAACGAATAATGAGGAGCTCCAAGTCTACGCCGCGCAGCATTCGCTCCAGTATGTCAAGCAGGACCACTGCCACGAGACCCTGGTCAAGATTGGTTCTTATATCCTCGGCGAATTCGGCCACCTTATTGCGGACCAGCCCAGATGCAGCCCGATCGAGCAGCTCCTTGCATTGCAGGGGAAGCTTGGCGCGTGCACTTCCAGCACGAGGGTCATGATTCTATCTTGCTTCATCAAATTCGTCAACCTGTTCCCCGAAATCAAGCCTCAACTCGTCAACATCTTCCAAATCTACAGCCACGCGATCGATGCCGAGCTTCAGCAGAGAGCCTGCGAATACTTGGCTCTAGCGCACATGCCAACCGACGACCTCCTGAGAACAGTGTGTGATGAAATGCCGCCTTTTCCCGAAAGGCAGTCTGCCCTCCTCTCGCGTCTTCACCAGAAGCATGCGAATACGAGCGATCGGAGAACCTGGATTGTTGGTGGCAAGTCGGCCAACACTGACGCTGCCGAAGTCGGCATGGTTAACAGTGGCGGCCTAAAGCGGAGCTTCAGCTCGGCGGCGATGGTTAAAGCCAATGGTGGAGGTGCCAACGGTCACGGAAGTGGCATAGGAGGAGGAGCAAGTGACCTCGCCGGCCTTGACATGTCCAATATCGGGTCGGCCGAGCCTAAGATGCTCAAGGCGCCCAATCTGGCCAGCGCGGCTCACTTGTCACCAGGGTGGGAGCCTGGCTATAACAGGCTGCTAGTCCGGTCCGACGGTGTCTTGTTCGAGGACGGTCAGATCCAGGTTGGTGTGCGGTCCGAGTACCGTGGCGAAATGGCGTGCCTCATCCTGTACTTCAGGAACAGAACACCGGCATTCATGGGCTCGTTCACAACAACACTGGACCTCGACGAGAGCGAGAAGAAGAATCTCACGTGGGACATAAAGGGCCTTCCCGAGAGCAACATTTCCCAGGGAGCGCAATCCCAGCAGGTCATCATGTTCGAGGCCAAGAACGTGTTCGAGAAGGGTCCGACGATCCGAATCAGCTACCTAGCCGGTGCGCTGCAGGCGCTCACCCTGAAGCTGCCGGTGGTTATTCACAAATTCATGGACCCCGCCGACCTCTCGGCCGACGACTTCTTCAAGCGGTGGAAGCAGATCGGTGGCGCGCCTCGCGAGGCGCAGCGGATCTTTGGGCTTTCCCATAGCAGGGATGGAGACCGCGAGCTCACGGAGGGATTCTTGAGGAGGATCATTGAAGGGTTCAGATGGAAGGTCCTCGAGGGCGTGGATCCCAATTCGAAGAACTTTGTTGGAGCTAGCGTGTTGCATACTTCGCAGGGCGGCAAGTTTGGTTGCTTGATGAGGTTGGAGCCGAATTACGGCACTCAGGTGAGTAGTTTTCGTCCCTTTCTCTTTTTCTCTCTCCTCTCTCTCCTCCCCTTATCTATAGCAACTGCGTCTTATACGAATGGCAAACTAACACGAGAAATCTTTTTAGATGGTGCGTCTGACTATTCGGGCTACTGATGATACCGTTCCCGGCATACTACTCAAGTTGATGGAAGAAAGGATGGCTGCTGGCCATTCGAACCAGCCGGAGATGAGAGGGCCCCAGGTTCCTACACGAACCGAGATATCAGATGCGTTTAAGAACGTCATGGTAACATAGGGTGGTTGTTTGGATCGTGGATGGAAGGGAAGAAGGTGGTATTGAATTGTATACATCATTGGACGAGTCTCTCTTTCTTCTTGCATTTCTATGGGATTGACTCTGCGAAAAAAGTATGTACTTCTTAATTATTGCGGCACGCCAGTCAGAACAAGATATGTTAATACATTTATGTAAGTATACGTATCGAGGGAAGGAGTCCTTGAGAAACGCATGGTGATGGTGGTAAGCTGGGAGAATCCGCGAAGGAGCATTATGATACTTCGATTGTTTAAGTCCTGACTTCCCAAACTAGTCCCTGAACATGATCCGTCTTCGTTCGGTTCACCCCCTCGGGTGACATGTTCGGGGTGATGGGAAGCTGGGATGGCAGAGAACCGCATTTGCCCTGGTCGCTGTTGCCACTCCAGACCGTCCGACTTACCTCATGGCCCTCGGGGCGTTCAAAGGTTGGATGGATTGAAGCTTCCGCCTATCTTCTATGTCTCTACCAGAGGCAGCAACAGGCCCAGGCCAAATTCTTAAACATGTTGGTCAGGCTCCTCAACAACTCGCTATTCCATGTCTACAATCTGCATCATTTTGATCCCGTCACCAACTCCGAAGCACTCTTTAGATATACCTCAAGCTACTCATATCAACAACCCCCGGAAGAACAACCTCACCTTCACCACTACCACCATGTCTGCTAAGCTTCAAACCGACAAGGGCAACGCACCGCAACTCCCAAACACTGGCGAATCCAACTTGGACTGGGAAAAGGGACTAGATTTAATGGATTGGGCGTGTAAGTTCTCTTTTCATCTATATATAGTACACGCTTCAGTATGACAAGTTTTTCGAGGTTCCCTTCTTAACCGTTCATATGCCAATCACTTTGTTTCGGGTATGGAGGGCATTTTTTAAGCGATGAGGTGAAGCAGAAGCATCGAAAGTTCTACGGGATGGCGTATTTTCCAAAGCGAAGACGGGGAGAAGCTGGTGTTTATCTTTATCCTTGACATAGGTCGAGGTGAGCTTTGAAGAAAGGATAAGACTGCTCGAGCGGCATTTACCAATGTATGTATTTTAGAATACTGCGAAACTTCTATTTTACGGCTAGTCTACTCCTTAATCTTCGCATCCGCCTTGGCCGGCCTCTCCCCAAATATCGTGCTCCCCACACGCACCTCCCCGCTCCCCAAAGCAATAGCGCCCTCAAAATCATCACTCATACCCATGCTCAACTCCAAGCTCTCCTTCTCAAGCCCCAGCTTCTCCGCCACGAGATCCCTCTGCTCCCTCAGCGCCACGAAGTCCTCATTCTCATTCTCCGGCGTCGTCGCCTTGCTCCGCGCAATGGCGCCGATGGTCATGAGCCCGAGGAGTCGCAGGTTAGGACACGCTTCGGCGACGGCGCGGCAGAGAGTTACCGTCTCGTCGCCGGGGGCGCAGCCGGACTTGGATTCTTCGCCTGATGTGTTGACTTGGACGTGGACGTTGAGCGGGGGGATGGAAGGGTCGGCGGCGATGAGGTCGCCTCGGGCTTTGTCGAGGAGTTGGGCCTTTTTGAGGGTATCTACACTAGAGACGCAGAAGAGGTTGGGGATGCGTGCGAGGGGTCTACAGTGGCCTATTTACATAGAAAAGAAAGAAGAAAAGAGAGAAGAAACTTTTAACGTTGATGCCCTATTTGTATGTATGTCTGTAGAGAGATGAGGGAACTTACCGGATTGGAGCCCCCCGATGAAGTGCCATTGGATGGCCTTTGGTAGGATCTCGGCCTTTTGACGGAGTTCTTGCTGGTAGTTTTCGCCAAAGTGGACGTGTGAGACTGGTGGTTGGTGAAGGGCTAGGATGTCGTTGGCAGGCTTTAGCTTTGAAACTGCTACGAGGCGGACCTGGTGAGAATGATGTGAGCACTCGGGTGGTTACCCATGCAGGTGGGTTTGACTACTCTCCCCTGCTTGAGGGAATGGGACCGGGTGGGCTTGAGAGAGAAGAGGAAGGGCTCGTACATTTCTGCCCTTTGAGACCGCGGCGATCCTTTCGCTCACGCTCTGGAGCTGGGAAACCAGCGTCTTTGCCCGGGCCGCATCAATTTTCATCTCCGAGTCCGCTTCAGACATGGCTGGGTCTACTGAACAAAGCTTCTTTCTTATATGCCAACGGGCGTGGGCGTGAAGGGGATGTAAGTGAAATAGATAATTGGTGAGATACCCCAGAAAAAGAGATCCAGGGTGGAGGTGCTACATGCGAGGAGAAGTCAGGTCGCAGATCTCCGTGGTATATTCTTAACATGGGAACACGACTTACAAGTCGAAAAGTGTTTAGAACCTGGGAGAATCGTTAAATTATATTCTCCTCTGAAAAATTTCCGGTATGCTCACAGCACTCGAGTAACTTCGACTCATCTTGGCTTGGTCTTGGTGGTTTTGGAGAGAAGGATGACCCCGCATTAACTGTTAAATGGTGTATATGCATGACATGCGTGGAACAGCAAATTCTCAAATATTCCTATAACGAGATCAAGCATGTGTTGCTGTCGAGATCAGGTCGAAGCTGCAAAGTCTCGGCGAAGAATAGGGGGGGAAGTAACAAACGTTCTTCCCTTTCTAGCCAGCTCAGGGCGTATTCCACTCTCAACAAGGCTCATACCCGCCGTGTGAGCTAGTTGGTCGAGTTCATATGACTTTGTCTCACTTCAATTGATCGGGGCTCCGACACTCACGTTTCCTCTCCCTTCATTGAATCCAGAGGGACTGGCAGCCACACGCCGAAACCGACACCGAATCCATCCCTCCTCCAACTCTCGTTAACATCCCCCGAAAAGTTAAAGATCTGCCTGCCGACCATGCCACGGATCCTCGGCCTCTTCGGCCGCCCAATCCCGCGCCTCGCGAACCGCCGTCTCCTCCGCCTAGTCGGCGGTTTCCTCTTTATCGTTGCCGTCATCATCCTCTTCTCCCTCGCCGGCAACATCCCCGCGGGCCCGAGCCTCTCCCAATACACCTCGCACAAATTCCCCAAATTCAAGGACCTCAAGAACCCACTGTCGAATAGCGTGCTCAACCCTTTCCGCCAACCACCGCACCCGCCGCCGAGGCAAAAGAACGATACGTTTGAGGAGTCGTCGTGGTGGGCTGATTGGAAGTGGCTCGTTCCCTTCTCGTCATCTCTGACGCTCGACGAGGATAGGTCTTTGCTGCCGCCGTTGGCTGAGAGGCCTGCTATTTATTGCTACTATGACGTGGATGCGAAGAAGGACTCGGCGACCAAGGATGCTGAGAGTGAGCTGTTGTTGATGTGGAGGATGGCGTGGTGGGCGAAGGGTTTTAAGCCCATCATCTTGACGGCTGCCGAGGCTATGAACAACCCACTTTACGAAACGCTACGGCACATCGAGCTCGACGTGGCCATGAAGAACGAGGTCATGAGGTGGTTTGCTTGGGAAAACATGGGAGGAGGCTTAATATCGGAGTATACCCTCGTGCCAATGGGTGCCTACCACGACCCGTTGATTACATATCTCCGTCGCGGCGAGTATCCCTCTCTGACGATGTGGGCTAAGCTTGATAATGCGCTGTTCGCCGGCTCAAGGGAACAGGTGTCGGAATTCGTCAAAACTTTCATGGAAAGCGATGCGGCCAAGCTCAAGGATGCCAAGGATCTGATTTTGGCCGCCCCTCAAGGCTCCATCACCGTCGATACCGAGCCGCGATCCCTCGCCTCCTACTCCACCAGCATCCTCGAAAAGTCATACCCTAAACTCGCCGAAGTCATCAAGAACGAGCCGGTCAAGGGCCTCCAGGGGCTCAGAAAGCTCATCAACGCCCACTCGCACGTCATGTGGCAGAACGTCTTCTCCGACGGCATCGCCGTGCTCAAGCCTATCCCCAGACACACGACGCTCCTCGTCGAAGACGCGTGGGAGCTCGCCCACCTCCTCGCCGCCTGTCCCGATACGCCCGTCGCCGAGTCCTGCCCGCCGACCTTCCCCGACTGCACGCCCTGCAAGGGCGAGAGGAACGCCAAGGTCACCACGCCCGAACGCTACAACAACGCCTCGACCATCTTCACCATCGGCACCGTGCCGCACCCATATACCCTCGCCACGCTTGACAACCTCAAGGAGGATATCGACATCGACTGGATCCGTCGCGACATGATGCGCGACCCGTGGCTCACCGAAGCGACCCTCGACATTCTTGGCAAGGACTTCGGCGCCGGGACGCGCATCATGCGTCTAAAGGAAGCCATCGCGGGACCCGAACATACGGGCCGCTCCATCTGGCTCACGGCCGAGAAGAAACCACCCACCGATCTCGAGTGGCACTTTGGTTTCATACTCCCCGAGAACAAAGAGATCCCACCTGCCCCTAGTACTGAGAATGCGTCCGGCGACGACGGGGATGGACCCGTCGCCGCGTCCTCGGCCGAGAGGGAGCGCGAGCGAGACCTGCTCATGAAGGCCATGGCTGTGGGCGTTAGCCCGGCCGAGGAGAAGTTACGCGTGCGCGACGCTATTGAGGCGTGGAATTTGGGCGATACCGAGGCGTGGAAGTTTGCGAGGGCATTTTTGGCGAGGCAGGCTGTTGAGAGGTTGGCGTGGGAGAAGGAGGAGGCTAAGTATGGTCAGGGTGCTGGGTCTGAGGGCGGTCGGCATACGTTTGATCGGTGGATTGATGAGTTGGAGGATCAGCTTGATAGGGTACGGCATTAGAAGGAGAGGAAAATGGTTTCCTTTTTCTTCTTGTCCCGAATAACGGCGGAACAAAATGTTGTCTTTGTACGAGAGCGAGTGTGTATATTCGGATAAAACGGGGTTTTCTTTGGGTTTTCAGATTCGGGGGAATATAACTGAAAGGGAACGGGTTGGAGATGTATAATCTAGCTGGGAAGGAAGACATGGAGCTGGGGCGTTTAGAGAAATACTGGGACCTTTTCACTCTCCTTTTCCATTTTCCCCTTACGACTCTTTTGGGTTTCTTCTCGTCTACAACGCCAATTCATTGATAGCTTGAATTTGAAAGGCTTTTCACTTCGTGACGTTTACGCCCGGGCTCTTTATATGACGATGCCCGAGATCTAGGAAGGAAAAAAGGGAACTTGAGTGAACGAGATATCTGTTCTTTTCATAATTGTGGACTAAACTAGCTTGCTCCTCGTCGCCCAGCTGGATGTTGAATCAACTGGAACAGACCAAGGGCTATCCGGGCTATATAACATTGCATGCGTCTTTTCTTTTCCTGTTTTCTTTTCAATCTGTTTCGACGCTAGCACCGGATTTCAAAAACATAAGGGGGGAAAGGGGGTTAAAACTTCCAACTCCCACTCCTTTACTCAATAGGCGTATCTCCGCCCATCTCCCCGGACAATTCTCGTGACGTCACTCCCCGTCTCTGGACCCCAGCCTTGCTGTTCGGTTCGCCGTTGGCGACATCGTTCCCGTTGGTGGCCTCGGCGGAGGAAAGGGCAGCGACCCCGTAGGAGGAGGAGCCGGTGCGAGACTCGAGGTAGGTGGCGAGGGCGGTCTTGGCGGCCTCGACGACCTGCTCGGCGTGCTTGAGCGCGTCTCTCAGCGCGTCGGCCGTCTGATCGACGACGACCCCGTTCTCAGGGGCGGCGGTGCCGTTCTTCTTGGCGACGCTGTTGTTGTCGGTCTTGCCGTTGGTGATGGCGGTGGCACCGTTGGCGGTCTGAGCGGATGAGGGCGAAGGAGAAGAGGTAGAGGAAGAGGCGGCGTCGCGCTCTTCGAGGAGTTCGCGGATGTGCGCGTTGAGCCAGATGCCCTTGAGCTGCTCGGGAGTCATGTCACGAGCGCCCGAGATGCGGCCGCGGCAGGTGGGTTGACCGCATAGGCAGTCGAAGGGTTGGGCCATGAACCATTCTGTGGAAGGATAGAAGAACTGTTCCCGTGTGCGGGGGGTGACCATATGTCGGACCGTGCATTAATAAGGATTCCTTTTGAAGAAATGGGGAGCATATTGGACATATTGGACATATTGGACACAATTGGGTGTGGGGGAGGGGAGGTGGAGGGGATGGGGGAGGGATGATGTTGGTGTATGGGAGGGAGGATGTTGTCCAGAAGGATTTCAAGAAGGGCGAGATGATGGGGTGGAACACACGGAAAGCTCGTCGCCTGGCTCCAGGCCTCTGGGTCCGACGATGACATTGAAGCTCGAGGTATCGAACATCTGCACGAGGGTCAAGTTAGTGACGTAGTTGGACGATAGTGATGACGAGCTACAGCTCTTGCTTTCAACATTGTCCACATAAACAAGCAAAGGCGATTGATATCACATTCCCACGAGCTCACATGGGCTCAGTTACAAGGGTGGGAGAAGAGGGTGTGGAGAGTGCGACACAAGCCAGGGTAGCCAGCTCAATAACACCACCATAGCATCGAATGAGAGAAAAACGGGTTCCCAATCTGGGAAATGGGAGGGTAAGACGTGCGTGGTTGGGAGGGTGTGGGAAGTGGGAGGGCAAAAAAGAGACGACAGGATGCGTAAGGCTGCCTTGCTTATCTGCAAGCGCTAGGATCCAAGCACACCGAGGACAGAGGAGGTGACCAAGAAAAGAAAAACTGACCAGCGAGGGTTCGCACGAGTGGTTAATGTAGAGGAGGTCACTGTTCAAGTTCAAGTGCTTGTCCTTGCCCATCTGTACCGTGGCGTACGTCACATTTTCAGAGACGGTGCACGGAGGGAAGGATAGCTTCGCGAAAGTCGCGAAGGGAGGCAACGAGATTTTCGAAATGCTCTTCGAGGTGAAGGCAGCTTCGTTGACAATGACCTCTAGCCGATCTGGGTGGGACGGCTGGACCCAATGAGGTGTAAGAGGGGCCATCTTTGCTACTTTTATGAGCGTATGGCGTAAGGATTTCGGAAGAGGAGGACTGGGATTAACTGAATCGAGAGAGAAGAGGGGGAATGCAAAAAGGGTTGCAACGATACAGGGCTGAACACAATCGAGGAGAAGCAGACAACTTTGGGAATGGTGAGAGATTCAAGAGAAAGAGGAGAAGGAACAGAAGTGCGGGATCACGGTAAAATAAAAAAAAATAATCGACTAGCTTGCGGTCTCTAGCCAGGTCAGTCAAAATCAAATGCTAATGCAGCAGCTCCACGTTTGCTGTCGACCCTTCGTGTTTCTCCTCATCAAGGCCGGTGTTCGCCTCGGGAAACCCCACGCGTCAATTAAGAGCCCGAGAGAGCCAACGAGCGTTGAGCGTAGCGCAGCTCCAACTCTTTTTCGTCTGCTCGTGCTCGCTAAAGTGCAAAGCCCCTCCCGAGGTAACCCAGAATCGCAGCTTCTGATGCACATCAATGTGGTCCCTTCCTTTTCCCCAGAGCACCTTAGAATCGCCTGTTTCTCATCTACTAGTGACGTAGCCATCTTAGCTGGCATTGGGAAAGAGAGTCAAACCTGTCAAGTGTTATGCGGCGCAACGCGGGGTGGACTGCAATCCCACGCCATTCCATCCTCGGCTGTTTCGTCGATTGGTCCCACCGGCCTGGGGTGGAATAAAAGCCTCTTGTTAGTACGTTACGCACTACTCCGCGACAAGCTTGTGAATGGACCATAAAGTCGTGGTTCGTGGTTCGCATGCGAAACATAACACTAAGGCACGATAGAGTCTGAGCTTTGCGTCTGGTCCCCTGAAAAGTACGTAAAACCTCGGGGAAATGGCTTTAATCTGGCGAATCAGGCCGCTCCCGAAGAAGTGCAGTAATCGGCGGGGTGCGGAGCAGCGTTGTTCCAGACCCCTCTCGCCACCGGGCGTCGCGCCTGTTTTCTCCGGGCCTCCCCGGAGAACCTGTTCCTGCAAGGCGCCGGCGTAGGCGGAGCGACGTGTTGCCAGGCTGGCAAACTCGGGGGCTGCCTGAGTGTTTCTTTTTCCGTTCGATGTTGGACAGCTCTGCTCTGCACCATGCATAACATTGCCCTGGGGTAGCTCCAGCCACCATGCCACCGCCGGGGTGATCAGCTCCCATTACCTGCACGTCTTCCCCGGATCAAACGTAATTCATGCAGACTCCATGCCTCTTCTGCGCGGGGTGAAAGTGTAAGCGAGATATTTATAGGTGCAAAGGAGCCAATAATTCCGGAGAAATTTCGCCAGCCATTATTCGGCTTCTGGTAATAAAAGCTCGTGTTGGTTGGTCAACTTCATTCACTCAGTAGAGGGTGTCCGAGGTAAGCAGGCTGTAGAATTCGCCCTTTCAAAAAGCCTGCTTAAGACGTTCGTCGAGTGCAATAGCAACCTCCGTTGGGAGACGCCTCCTTCAATTCATGTCCGGGCGGGCGTGAAAACTTCAAACGGGTTAAGGGCCAAGGCACTTCGGAGGCGTGGTGGTCCAGTTTTTCATCCAGTGCTTCGTGGCATTGTGTCAATGGTGAGAGGCAACAACTGCTAATCCTTAGCCCCAGTGTCCGTTCGCGCCCGTGGCTATGCACCTTGGTTCCGACGAGTTTTGAAAGCTTGTGATCGCCTCTACTCTTTTCCCCCGGGAGGTGGCGGGACGGACCGCTTGAGAGAGTTTTCGATCATGATATCTTGAGAAGAGTCGCTTGGCATGGTTTTCGATGTTCGTTCGCAGCCGAGGAGAGTTCGGGTAACTTCTTTCCAATCGGCCCAACCCTCGAATTGCCAACCCTCGTTCGGTGCACTCAAAGTCCACAACCCTTGCCCTACGCCTGCGCTACACGTCCACACAACGGAAATCACGCTTGCATCGTGGCCTCGGGTGATCTCACACCATTTCCTGGTGGTTGGTCTTAAATCAGGTAGGGAGACTTATGGGGCACGCATCTCTCCATCTCAACCGAACTCCTTTCTGGGCCGATGTCCTGACATCCTTCTCTCCATCACTCTTTGCGTAGCCTTCCCGATAGAGGCCTGGAGAGATATCCTTTAACATGACCGTCGGCGATATCCTATGGAATGCTTCGGTTTCCGTCTTGGCCGAGAAGCTGCATATTGGGATCCCGTATCAAGATTCCCGGCAGTCAACAACCTGCTGAGAACTTACTCTTCGTCACCTCCCATCGGAGAGAAAATTGGCTCGACCAGCGGGCAAAGTCTGGTCCACTGGTCATCTGCGAACCAGCCCATGCGAGCAGGTCACTGTTCCGGATAGAGCATCGCTCAGCCAGCCATGCAATGCCGTCCCTCAGGCCTATAAGATAATATGTTATACCTGGCTGAAAACCCAAACAGTGATAAACTGCCAGCGGGGTGGTCACCTGGCCCAACAAAACAGGATTCCATTCCTTCCACATCGGTTTGATCCTGTCAGGGAATCTAGACTTGAGCACTTATCCCTCGGGATATAGCTCACCTCTGGGAGTTTCGACCCTGGGAAAGAAGCTGTGAATTTGTAATGGGAACGCTGCGTGAGATTGATCGTGAGCATCCTTGTCGTTTCTCATCGCAGGCAACGAACCGATAAATATGACCCGGAACTAATTTATGCCGAATACGAGGCACTTGCGTTGTCCCCAAGGGCCGAAGGGTGCTCCGCAGGAGTTGGAATAGCCGGATAGACGCGCCGTGCGTGAACGGCGCTTCGGCTTTTGACCCCGAAAAATGGACATGGTTTCGTTGGGCTGGAGAGCCACCCACCACAAACCCGACCACTTCTATTGGCCTGGGCGAGATAGTAAGCCTAGATCCCGTAGTCTAGGCCACGTAGTCGTGGGTGCATCGAGCGTGATAGTAGATAGGTCATGGATATATCCGGAAAGAACTTTCCGCAATGGTCAGGGTGGGCAGCGTTTGTGGCTCAGCACGACTCTTGGCCCCTACGACTTGTCACCAGGACAAAACAGTGCAGCCCAATATATAGAAATGCTTGCCCGTCAGAAAGTGATACAAGCAGACATGCCAATAGGTTCGATTCGAGCGGGTGCTCGAAGGATTCCTTGCTGCTGCCTACATACCGTTCTAGTGGTTTACAAATCTCAATGTAGGATGATGTTCAGATGAGATGCTTAGGCTCGACCGGTTTTGTCCATGTCGAAACGAAGACCATAAGCAGGCATTAGCTTCGTTTGCTGGTGGCACTGTAATGGACTGGGACGCCAGTTAATCGCCAGCAACTCTGATGAAAGGACGAGAGAATTCTGTGATGGGCATGTTCTCCGGTGGGGAACGCTACTGACAGTCGTGAAGCCCCCTGTAATCTGGCCCATCCCTGGCTTGGTCGTGTCACCATAAGTGGGGCCGAGCGGCGGTCGTGTAAAAACCCTCGACATGCATGGTGTGAGACAGGCTGCAACATAAACTATCCAGCATGCATGTGTCGCCCACGCCCACGCCCATCCACCCAACCCCGGGGCAGCTCCCACGAACGCGTCTCTATGGATTACCTAGTGGGGTGTAAGCCTTTAATTATTGCCACTCGAAAGATTTCTGACTACCGTCTAAAGTGAAAAGATGGCGATAACGTATATGCCCCGGATGCACCATCCAAGGCAATCCTTCTGCCATCAGGGTCTGCGAGTATTCTTCGCAAAGGGCAAGCTCTTCGGGGAAGGAGCCTTTTTAAGGGTGAGCTGGAGCCTAATGAATGCCATAATGGTGCGTTGGGCTTTGTTTCCGGAGCCTGTCATCTGATACAGAGTTACACGAAGACTTTCCGACCCCGACGGGATGACTCTCCAGTCATAAGACCGAGACCGATGCTGTAGTATCGAGGATGGAGAAACTTGCCATATGTCCTATCACACTGATTAGAGTGAATTCAGCATTTCGCCAAGCAATATGAACGAACCACAGGGGCCTTTGTAGATGACACCACACATTGCAGGTCTGCGTGGACCAACCCTTGCGGCTCAATTTTTGGATACCGAGGGTGGTGGGGGTTAATAGATATGGGTGTATCGAGATGAATCCTTTTAAACCAGGCGAATGCCCTCCTCGGAATGCGTGTCGTCATATCTCTCGATCTCTCGCCCACATCCTCGAAGTGATCCTTGCGCTCACAAACTCCAGTTCAACATCAAATCCGTTTCTTTTTCCAAGCCATATCAAGCCCACCCACCATCCCTAACAGCTCCTTAGAAGTCTTTAATTTGATTCGTTTACCAACCCGGAAGCTTCGCCATGCTGCATCAGGCTGAAGCATCAAGAACGGTCTTGTTATCGAGTGAAGATAAGCACAGTCCTCGGCCTCATCCTCAGCCAGACCCTCCAAATCCAGAACCACCAGAGCCTCCGGATAGCTCCTCTTAACAGGGCCGAGAGTCAAACCACAATACCTCCTTTGACTTTTGTTTTCGAATCGGCGCGAATTCTCTGACGGGGAATACAACGAATGGAGGCTATTCGTTATGGTGATGCTCATGTTCGGGGGGAGTTGTGAAGGTAGATGCGGTTATTAGGCAACGAATCATATCGCTTATCAAAGACCGAGAGTTGGATTTTGGGCCAAATGTCCCTGGTTATGGCTGGTGCCTCAAGATTTGCCGGAGGGTTAAGACAGGAAAGGTTGGGGTTTTCTTGAAGTTATCTTGACATACGGCTGGCTTGTTTGCCTTTCTTCGGTATGGGACCTTCCGCTCGACGGGGGCATGGGTGTTTACTTTTAGGAAATGCTCGGTTAGGTTATTTCTAGAATACATGGATGATCAGTTTTGTAACATCTGGCACCGGCCTCGTCGACAACAAGGCGACTGAAGGATGGAAGGCTGAACAAAATCCGTGAAGGCGTATCAAGCCCGGGGTGTATGACACTTCCGTGTGGAACACACCTGCACGAGACAAATCTCTCTCGTAGGCCCTTCCACAAAGAGTCGAGCCAATCTCAGTAGACGGGATGGGAATTGGATATGTCGAGAGCCGAGGGGAGTGATACAATAGCGCCAAAGGTATAGGAAAGGCAGGATCAGGGCACTTGATGGCGGGAAACTCATGGCGAACTCGATGTCAACTGAAGGCTAGACAAGACACAGAGAGGGAGAAAGAGATCACTGTAGCGGTTACTTCCCTTGTCTTCTCGAGAAGAGGGGCAGAGGAGCACCTTACTTAAGTCGAAACGAGAAACGTTACTGATGCATTTGACGGTATTGATTTGAGGAAAGAGCATTGATGAATGTACCGTTAGCCATAAACATGTGCCTTCTTTCCATAGATCGATGCCTCCTGTAATGGAAGCATCAACGGCAGTTGCATCTTTAACTCGTGGAAAGTGTGTGTGATGGCCATCCGGACTTTCCTCCCCCAGGCATAGGATCCCAAGGTACCTCTTTCCATCTCTTCGTAAGTCAAACAGGGTCTTCTCCAACCTCTCCCCACAGGCAGGTACGATCTCGAATATGTACCTTTGCCAACTCCCTTCTAAAATAATGTTTACGTCGGTTCTCCTCCCTGAACCTCGCCCTCAACATCTCCCTCGATACTCTCGCGTCCACTTCACGCTCTAGCACAAGACACCGCTGCACCTTCATCCCTTCTCCTGATTCCGTTCCACATCCCCTCGGGACTGTTTTGATTCCCCCATTTTTGCCATCTCAGACTAGCAACGTCCTATCAATTCTGCTCCTACGTTGCAGTTCCCACCAAAAGCCTCCGAAGGGTGAGGTCTATATGAGTATCTACCTCGCGTGACCACTTGTTGGTGAGTATCCAAACATCCAACCCCGAGTCCTCTCGTATCTCGCATCTCTGCCACACTTGCAATTGCACTACACATCCCCAACGAACCTGAGCCAGCATTACATACTATGACGAGTAAGAGGTAGTAGGTCTTTGTGGAAAAGACATGAAGTCTCGCCGCAAGCTCCCAGTTTAGCCCACCTCAATATCTCTTCTTGTCCACCCGAAATATTCATTCGTTGACATTGCTCATGATACTCACCAAGCGGGCTATTAATGACGCTAACTGATCGTTGAAACGCCGTGCCACTAGATTCCGTCACTTTCTGAAATCTTGTTCGCTTATTGCGGTCCCGAAGCCCTCGTCTCCTAAAAACTACAGCCGTGCCGAGGAGCTTGTTCGTGAAATAGGGTTTTGTACCGGAGCCATTTTCCTAGCCGTCGCCTGATCGAGAGCGCATCCCACCGACCGGGGAAGATTGGATGGCCATGCCTAAGTCTTACACTATAAAAGACCTCCTTCAGTTGAGGACTGACGGTGTCGCCACCGTAACTCCAGCCGAAATGAAAAGGATCTGCGACAAAGCAGGTGCAGGTAAGTCGTCCTCCGTATTCTGGAGAACACTTGGAACGACTCGACCCTGACTACTTCCTCAGGGGAGATTTCCGTTTCGAACGCAAACAAGAAATCCGGTCACGGTGAAAAGGGCCGAGAGCGTCGTCGGACACTCACGCAGAAGACGTCATCAAGCGATTCTAGGGATGTTGTCGTGACCCTCCCGGAGGCTAGTGAATGGCATTACCGCGGAAGAACCGGCCCCGAAGCCGCCGCAACGCAACCTATTCCAGCGCCTACCGGCCTTGGGGCCCAAAAGGATGAGGGATTCCAGAGGTTCTATAAAGCCGTTGTCTCGCCCACTCATGTGCGCGTTACTGCTGGCGGAAGGATTGTCCCCAATACCAGGGGCGCTCAATCTCCCAACCAGAAGAATGAAAGTCCCGCTGAACAGCAACCGAACAACCACGTGGAAGTTCAACCGGCTCAGGAGCAGGCGCCTGCTGGAGCCTCTGTTCCGCTGCCTATCGGGTATCCTGCGCCTTGGCCGGGCTATCCCGCTGGCCTATTCGGGCCGCAACAATTTCCCTTTCCTCACATCCCTATGGGATTCAACTTTGCCAGCGGCCTCGCGGTCCCTCAAGTTTCGGTTGGTCGAAGCGGATATGGGCAAGTTGGCGACTCGGTTACCCCCCAGGTGGCCTCTCATGGCCAGGGCCTAGACGGGGCAGGAGGTGTCAGGATGCCGCCCACAGGTCAGTTCGATGCCTCTCGGCCATGTTTCCTTAATGGCCAGTGGATGCTCCCGCTTGGTACCTCGCCGTATCCGTACGGACTCCATCCTCTTATGGCATCACCTGGGTATATGGGAGGGCAATACGCTAGCTCTATATTGGGTCAGGCACAACTACACGCCCAAATGTCTGCCGGGGGTGCACCATATCCCAACTTTGACGCACAAGCAACCCAGAATGCGGGAATCCACCGTACTACGCCGCTTGGAGCACCGACGACGCCACCTATTTCGTCAATCCGTCCGAGCCAGATCACAAGGTCTCACATCGAGTCCCTTAAACAGAATCTGAAGCGAGTGGAGGATCAACTTCAGTACAATGTCCACCAGATCGACGTAAAGCATATGGAGGGCCTTGCCAGGGAAATCCGTCACTCGATCAAAGCCTTGGAGGATGCTCTGCCAAGGCAGCTGGAGTTCGAAGAATTGCATTATCCTAAACAGGAGAAGCAAGAGCCGAGACTCAATGGTATACCCTTTGGCTCAGCAGGCCTACAGGCCACAACCAGGGGCGACTCGGCGATCAAAGAGAACGGTGTTCCGAGCCAAGTTACTGGAAAACCCAGCAAGGCAGCGCGGGGAATATTTTCTGGTGACAACAACACCTTCCCAAGATCTGTGAGTTCGGATAGCGACCAGTCCAGGCAGTTTTCTGGTTTGCCAATGACGGCGGCTGCCGCAACCCCTTTCCAGCCTTCGATGCAACCTTCGAACCACGGGCTAGGATCAAGCTCCGAGGATGGCTACAAGGAGTCCAGGGAGGCAGCTAGAAAGCGGCTCATGTCTCTGGGAGGCAAGAGCTTCCGCGAAATGGCAATAAACTTGACGAAGGAGCATGGCACTCCTGTCCATAGCAAGGCGAATGCCCATCAGAACGGTTTCACCGGAGGATCCAACAACGCAAAATTGACCATTCAACAGTCCTCCCAGCAACGCCCGTATCTGGTTGGCAGTCTTCCTCCGGGCTCCAATGCGAAGGACGCCACACATGGAAATTTCGTATATCCCCGTGAGCTGACGGCTGAGGAGATCAGAGCTCGGCATTTATACTGGGGCCAGGCTCCCCGTTCAGCAATGAAAGGCTTGCCAAAATTTGACGGCAAGGATTTCTACCCTCCGTCTCCATCGAAAGTACGAGAAGATGCTGTGTTGGGGGCCCTGGGAACCATCGATTCATCCCAGACGGCTACCGATCCTTTCTCATCGACGGATTCTCGGAAGACCGAGGGACCCACCATCGCCACGAGCTGCTCCGAATCTGAAGATTTGGTAAACGGATATTCCAAGAAGAAAAAGGATGGCAGTAATGTGAGAGAAAATCAACTAGTATCCGCGAGGTAGTACATGGGATTGTTAACAGTATTTCGCAGGGTTTGGAGCAACCGAAGATCGTTCGAGTTCGCCGTCAGGAGGAGCCTTCGAGGTAGGAATTTTCTCACTGATGGCATCTTGTTGAGGTGATAGAGAGGCTAATTCGGGACCAACAGCGGCCGGAAAGGAAATGACCTGCTCCAAAGCATGCTCAAGAAAGGAAGTCCTAGCAGCAATGCGCTTCCCGGAGAAGTCACGTCGACTACGGCTCACGGTCTTCTCCCTCAATATGGAGGACACGCTGCAGCGTCCTTGACGCCTACCATTGCAAACACGACATCTTCTAGAGGGTCCACATCCAAGGGCAGCGAGCATGAAGATAAAACCGGAGGCACGGGTTCATTGGCAGACAAGCGGGGTGAGAATCGGCCACCCGTCGACGAAACATTGGGAGAGCCGGTGCGCCACTTGCGAATCTGAGCAATGGCGGCTAACCACTGCTACATCTTGTTTGCGAGATATGTGCAGAGAGAGTCAGCTACAGAGATTTCTCAGCATACTTAGAGTTGTTATTGTCATAGGGGGGCATGCATGTTTGGAGGTTGTCTGAGAAGGATTGAAGTATATCAGTTAGGGCGTACATGGAACAGTGAGGGAAGAATAAGGTATCGGAACAATTATTCAGTGTCATGACGAGGCTCGGGTTGGGGAGAGCTAATGACATACTCTCTGTATAATTCCGGAATAACCATCAGGTTTATCATGGAAGATTACTCACAGGAGTAGAGATTAGATCCCAACCAATAGAGAGAATAGTGTTTGAAATGATCCCTGTTCGATGAGTGAGGCGAGGATGGGCACTGAGATACCAAGATTGTGTTGGAGGGATGAGGGAGATGGGCGGATGATAAGATGAAAAATGTTTGGTATTATTACTCTACAGACCAGAAACCCTGATAACTCCTTGGTGCCTTGTTCAAAGCAAAGACAAAATAAGAATAGCCCAACGAACGATATATGCATAACTGAATAGGTGGATGCGTAGTGACTTTATGTGATGGCACATTCCACGACTGATAGAAGAACGAGGATTCTAGCAATGGTTGAAAAAAGCGACATGGTGGAATCACCTGAACTTGCTGAAGATGACGGCCATGATAAGGAGAACAAGCACGGTGATGATGGCGATGGTGATTACCCGGTTGGTAGCCATCCTACAGAAACGAAAAAAAGGTTAGTTGTCGCTTTCTCCGGTTTTACCAACATCCATCAAGCAAAGGGAACAGACCTACGGGCCATGCCCCTCAGCGTCTTAACGCTCCTATCGACATAACCCTCACTCTGCCCCAGCACGCCCTGCGTATGCAGAATCGTCTCCCTCTGCTGATGCAGATCCGCAAGAGCCGCGGCGCCAATAGCCTCCGTCTCGTTGGCGAGGGCCTGCGAAGCCTTGAGGCGCTGGGTAGAGCGATCGAGGCGCTCGGTGCCCGAGAGGAGCTGCTGGCGCTGGGCGAGCTGGATGTCGGCGTTGGCGGAGGAGGAAGGGTTCTCGGGGTCGTCGCGGTAGCGGGCGCCGAAGAGGGAGGCACGGTCGGAGGCGAGGGAGGCGAGTTTGGTTTTGGCGGCGGAGACGGCGGATTCGTGGGTGCGGAGGCGGGAGTTTATTTTGGGGCGTTGGGAGGAGGGGATGTTTTGTTTTTCGAGGCGCATTTGGGCGAGCTGTTTTATCTGGTGTTAGTGTGTAATCTTGGAGATGCCGGAGAGTAATCTTGAAGACGGATGGAGGGACGTACGAGTTCGTCGGCCTCCTCGAGGGCGCGCTCGGCTTGGGAGATGGCAGCCTTGCGCGGTTCGCCGGTAAGTTCGGGGACTTGGTCTAGCTTTTGGTCGAGATCGGCTTGGACGAGCTTGAACTCGGCCTCGTAGGAGGCGAATAGCTCGGAGCCCGCATCGGTGTCGAGAGGGTTCGCCATTTGTTCGTCCGGGGAGAGGAGGTGGGTGGGCGGTTGTTTGCGGATAGTGATGGCGCGGAAAGCTAGGCGCTTTGCGAAAGACCGCTTATCGAGATATCCGGTGGGAAAGCTGTGTTGGTGGGTTTGGATTGAGAGAGATCGTTGGATGAGAGGATTAAAGGTGGTCGGGGAAGGTCATAGGCAGACGAATAGAACGAGGCAGTGGTTGGTTGGTTGTCCGACTCCAACGGCGTCCACGACGCTACGTATCGATAAACTGACTTACATCATCAGTCCGGAATCTGACACCAATGAAGCTTTGAGTGTCTGGGACAATGCAGTTTGATTTGAGTCACGTGCTGGGTTGTTTATCTCCAGACTGCAGAGATCTTCAGAACTGGGGGAGATCACGTGGGGTCTAAAATCTTGTGGGTATAAAGATTTTCACACTCGATGCTGGTTTGCTCTGTTTCTTTCTTTTCTCTCTATAGAAAGTTGAATCCCCCGGTGCGAAGATTATTGGCTCAACTCCAGGGGCCGAAGAGTCTAAGTTTTCCGCAAGGAAAACTTTTTCTTCGTCCTCGGTTGGGGTAGAGTTGTTTTATCCGGGCAGAGAAACCATTCCAGCGGCGCTTCTAAGAATTGGTGCTTCTTTTGTTCTTACAGGTTACCAGTCCCGTTGAGTGTCCGACATGCCAATTCAAGATCCGGGTTGGTTATGCGTAGTATAATAGATGTCAGTGTCAAGGAAGAGAGAGTTGGCTCTGGATCCGAGGATGTATGAACTCTCGGTATAGTAGGAGAAGGATTCTTCGTTTCCTTCCCCGAGTATTTTTTGCGTTGGCTCAATTGTGTGAAGAGTCTCGCAGAGATTAGTTTGGCTTGAGTTGAGCTCTGAGCTGAAAGCACATGAGTAGCACATCTGGTCGGTTGTTGCCCCGGAAATCTATTCATGACATGGACTCGTGTCAACCGACTCAGTCCGCGTGGGAGACCCAACATTCTCAAGAAATCATTGGATCAATTGATAGGCAAGATTGACCAAGATGCTGATGCTTTAGACGACGGAGAGCAGAGCGTGCGCTGGTGGCTATTAGCGGGTGATTAGTGTGCAGTTCCCCGGCCAGGCCAGGCGGTGTGAGTGCCAACAGGGCTGATCCAGCGACTTCCGTCAAAATTGATGTCACTCTCTAAGTCTCCGTTAGCAGTGGGCATTGATCCTGATGACAATTGCGGTGAAGTGATTCGGCGACGTGCATTGTACTTCGTACTTCGTACATGATTGTACATGCAGCTTCGCCTGGCGCTGGCCTATCAGCTTGTATCAAGCCTGTTCAAGCTATCCTCGCTTGTACCTGCTGTACCTGCCGTGCCCCATCAAAATCTCCTGTGAGCCTTCTTGAGTCAACTTTTTGAAGGTCGATGACACTCGAGCTTTTTCCTCATCCAACTGAACTTACACACTCGCATGTTCAAATTCCTCCCTCACCAGCACTCTCTCTATTTTCTTGCCATTGAACCTGCTTCCAACGTGAAATACCCCAATTATACCCGGCATTATCCTTCCAAACTCTCTTCATCGTAAATTAAACGAAGACTCCCAACAAAAAGAGCCTATCTCTACCTTCAAATCCCCAATCCCCCAAAATCGGAGACAGCCAGCGTGAGCCACCATCATGCGAAACCAAGCAAATCGACTCGCCAAAAAGGCCCTTACCGGCCTCAGGACACAGACTCGCTCATACTCCAATGCCACCTCTCAGATCCCTCCTCGTCATCTCATGACGATAGCTGACCTTACCCCGGCTGAATTCACTAACTTGGTCCGCAATGCCGCCGCTCACAAGACCCTCGTGAAGGGCCGTGATGCGAAGCATCTCGAGGAGCTCAGGAAAGGACTCATTGGTACAGCTGTTGCGATGATGTTTAGCAAGAGGAGTACGAGGACTAGGGTATCGACCGAGGCGGCGGTCACGCTTCTGGGTGGACACGCAATGTTCTTGGGCAAGGATGATATTCAGCTAGGTGTTGGTCTCACTTCCCTACCCGCCCAGTTCCATGTAAAAGGGAATCGAGTTATTATGCCTGCTTTACAGAGCGTTTTCATTTCAAATTTCCACTCTCATTTTCACATTTCCTTTTTTTCCTTAATACTGACCTGGTGTATAGGTGAATGAGTCTCTCTATGACACATCCGTCGTCATCTCCTCAATGACGTCCTGCATGGTTGCACGAGTCGGCCCTCACTCAGACGTCACCACCCTCGCTCAGCACTCTTCCGTCCCTGTCATCAATGCCCTCTCCGACGACTTCCACCCTCTCCAATCCATCGCTGACTTCCTCACCATCCACGAAAACTTCCCTTCATCAAATCCTTCCGACCTCGGCCTCTCTGGTCTCAAGATCGCCTGGATCGGCGACTCCAACAACGTCCTCTTCGACCTCGCCATTTCCGCCGTCAAGTGCGGTGCCACCATCGCTTCCGCGTCGCCCTCCGGCTATGGCATTCCCCAGGGCATGAAGGATCTCATAAACTCTGCCGCCAAGAGCTCCGCCACTCCCGGAAAGCTCATTGAGACCACTGTGCCCGAGGAGGCCGTCAAGGATGCTGACATCCTCGTGACTGACACGTGGGTCTCCATGGGCCAGGAGGCGGAAGCTAAGAAGCGCCTGCAAGCGTTTGCTGGCTACCAGATTACGAACGAGCTCGCGAAGAGGGGCGGTGCGAAGGAGGGCTGGAAGTTTATGCATTGCCTGCCTCGACATGCCGAGGAAGTTGATGACGAGGTATTCTACGGACCCAGGAGTCTTGTCTTCCCCGAGGCGGAGAACAGACTGTGGGCTGCTGTTTGTAAGTGAAGTGACCTTCTGGATTTTTTTGTCATTCTCTTTTAGTTTTTACTAACTTTTCTCGTAGCTGCTCTCGAGGGTTTTGTTGTCAACAAGGGCAAGATCTAAATCACTCGACCACTATGGTATTGTTTCCGTGTATGCAAAGATGCTCGGGATTGCAAAACAAAGATAGCAAATTTCCCGATATGGGGTGTATCAACAATTGACATAATTCAGATATCCAATTAACAGAAAACAAAGAAACCCGGTGTCTTCAGAAAACATGAGAAATTTTTGTGTTCAAAGCCGGCGATGTATGCAAGTACTAATGAAGACAGGCCCCTCCTACTAAACTTGAGATAACACGACAGATCTCGCAGCGGAATCTGCATCTACATATGCTTCCGCTTTGAAACTGGCACCTGCGGCCTCGCCCTTGCCTTCCTCGACCCAAACACCCGCTCAACAGTCTCGACAATGAACAGCTGTATGATAATGAGAAATAGTCTCAGGAACCAGTCTCGCAGACCGATTTCTGGCTTCCGCCCACGACTATATGTCGAGTCTCTAAACTCAAACGGCAACTTCGCCCCAAGCCTCTCCGCTGCAGCAAGCCCACTGCTAAACCCGTCCTCGTGGAAACCATACTTTGTCCACGCGCCGACATAACTAATGCCCCTGCGCTCTTGGATTTTGTGGAGGCGTTCCTGGGCGCGGACGGCCTCTGGGGTGTAGAGTGGATGTGTGTAGAGATACTCGCCCTGTGTCTTGCTGGGGTGTGGTTTGTGAAGAGGGTTAAGGGTGACGAGGACGTCGCCGAAGGTGTCGCGGGGGATGTGTTGGAGGAGGTTCATATTGTACGTGAGGCAGACGGTGTCGATGTTCGCCTTCCCTGTCGGACTAGACTTGGTGATGTAATTCCAGCAGGACCAAGCTTTCTGATTCTGTGGCAGGAGAGAGAGGTCGGAGTGGAGGACGGCCTTGTTGAGGGACGTTTTGAAGACGGACATGATTGATTTCTCGTCCTTGGTGGCGGAGTTTTGGATGATGGACCACGCTTGATCGCCGTGGGTGGCTAGGATGGCGTGGTCGTAGACGGGTGACGACGATCCGTTGGAGAGTTTTAACCTCACCTTCCCGTCGGGGTCGTTGGCGAGGGACTCGACCGTCGTGTTGAGGAAGAGTCGGCTCCGTGGGAAGCCCTGCATGATGGCGTCGATGTAGCTTTGGCCGCAGCTCCGTAGCGTGAGCCACTGCGGCCGTGACGATATCGTCGAGAGGAGATGGTGGTTCCACAGGAAGCGGACGAGGGTGATAGCGGGGAACTCGAGACTACATTTGTCTGGACTAGTACTCCACACGGCTGCCGCCATGGGAATGAGGTAGTCGTCTCTAAAGGCGTCGGAGTAGCCCTCCCGCTCTAGATACTCTCCAATGGTGGCATTGAGAGGATGGTAGCCGTTCACGAGCGGCTCATCGCTCGGCGTACTCCTCTCGTGATCTTCGACGAGGAGGTCCAATGCGAATTGGTTGAAGCGGAGGATGTCGAAAACCATGCGCCAGAACCGAGGGGAGAAGAGATTCCGCCTTTGGCAGAAGATTGAGTCGAGGCTTGTTCCGGCCCATTCGAAGAGTCCGCGGTCACGCGAGACGCTGAAGGTCATGTCTGTGGGATCAATGGGTACATTGACGGATTGGAGGAAGTTGATAAAGTTGGCTGTTTTGAATTTATACAAGTGTCAATGACTCTATTTTTCCTACATGGTGCTGTAAAAATGAAATGAAATCTCACGGTAGGTGGCTGCGTTCAAGACGATGAAGCCTGTGTCGACCGTCGTGGTATACTTCCCCGCTTTCCACTCGACGGTGTTGGTGTGCCCGCCGAGCCGGTCGGCAGACTCGTAGAGGAAGACATCGTGATGAGTCTTCTTTAAGGCCCAAACGGCTGCGAGGCCGGCGCAGCCGCTGCCGACGACGGCGATTTTCTTACTGTAAGTGACGGTTAGTGAGAATTGTTGAGGTTGGCGCTTGCGCCATGACTGAGTCTCGCTCTTGAGATGGATTTTGGTGGGGCATTTAAGCCATTAAGTGAGCACAGGACTTACGGCTGAGATCGAGGGGATAGAGGAGGCATTGAGTATACAAAAACCGAAAATCCGATAGCTAAGCTACTGGAATAGAAGACAAGCTAAGATACAGGTAAAGAAAAGCGAATTCTCAACAAGACTACGTGAGCAATTCGCCTTCGATGCAAGTGAGCTTGTCCGGCGATCCTCTTGAAACCGGGACTCTGGTGAAGCGGCTCATGTGATCTCCCAGACAGCCAGCTCGGACCTCTATAATTAGGCTGCATAACTCGTGAAGCCACTGTTTTTGGATGTGACAGGAGTGCATTGGGGATAGTAGCTCAAGTATACCCGAGAGATGAGACCAATTCTTTACCCAGTCCTTGACTTCGATGATGTTGCTCATTACACTTACACGAGAACCTGGACAGCGGCAAGCTTCGGAACTCAATTGATCAAAGGCCACAGCACAGGTACCGTGACAGAGGAAAAAATGGAGTGCATCAGCGGTCGTAGTGGGGTCAACCCACGAATTCTAGGTCCCGAATTGCTCAACTGTCACCTTACTCGGTACAGAAACTCCCCGTGGCGCTGATAGGCCCCTGCGAAAAACCACTTCACGGCGCCGACTTAGTCATCGTGTTAGTGAAGTCTTCTCTGAGAACCTTGAAAACCGTATGATTATTTCCAACATCCTCTCTCCAACCCGCACGCCACTGCGAGCACCGCCATGAACGATGAATAGCTTCCGGAGCCTCTCCTGGCGCCTGCAGCAGTCGCAGCGGGCCCTCGCCTGCTTTGCTCGTCAGAATGCCCGCCAACAATCCCGACAATGGGCCCAATCCGGCTTCCGCCGCCATGCCTCGAGCACGACACCACCGAAGACGACGCCCAATAGGCCCACAGCCGAAGAGACGATAGCACAAGTGCGCGAACATTATAAGCAGAAGAACCGGACGACTAGGTATGTGTTTTTCTTTGAGCTTTGAATTTGTGGGAGAACGGGGTCTCTTCCGAGAAGTTTGCTGATCTTGGACGTATCGTGCAGCTATTATACGCTGAGTATCATCCTGGCGACTGTCGCGCTCTCCTACGGCTCGGTGCCTTTGTATAAGATGGTTCGTTTTCTCTTTACTATTATTATTTCTCTTCTCTCGGAAACCGCCTGATCGGCTCGCTTTCTTCTTTACAGAGCCTAACAATCGCCGCCTCCACAGATCTGCCAAACGACCGGATGGGGTGGCCAACCCGTCCGCGCCCACACCGGCCCCGAAGACGCCGAAGATCTCGCCAGCCGCCTCAAGCCCGTCACCGACGCCCCCCGGATACGCGTAACATTCAACTCCTCCGTCTCCGACGTGCTCCCGTGGAAGTTCACCCCGCAGCAGAAGGAGGTGCGCGTGCTCCCCGGCGAGACGGCGCTGGCCTTTTACACGGCGACGAACACGAGCGACCAGGACATCATCGGCGTCGCGACGTACAGCGTCACCCCCGCGCAGGTGGCGCCGTACTTTAGTAAGATTCAGTGCTTCTGCTTTGAGGAGCAGAGGTTGAATGCGGGCGAGACGGTGGATATGCCTGTGTTTTTCTATCTTGATCCGGATTTGTTGAATGATTTCAATATGAGGAATGTTAAGACTGTTACCTTGAACTATACTTTCTTCAGTAAGATTGGCCCCCCTCTCCCGCTCAGAGTCCCTTGTCGTTTTTCTAACTGTCGAATGCAGAAGCGCGATACGACAACAATGGCAAGTTTGTGTCGCCGCCAAGTCCGGAGTAAAAGAAGCCTGTCCGAAGGTGGACATGTGTTGTATATAGATACTCGACTGTATGAATAACTGGATAATCACTCCCCTTATATATTAGAAGGAAAAGGTATTATAGACGAACTAGATTTCGCAAATCATTCCACGTATTGGTAGGATTTTCTAAAACCATGAGCCCACTAGTGTATTTGAATATGGAAGTTGGGGTCAAAGTGCAAGCAAAACCCTCTCGTGCTGAGTTCGGTGCTCGCTCTGACCTTCGTACTCTCAGAACTGACCAACTTCATGCAATTAAGATACGCCCAGATATCAAACCTAAGTAACAGCTCCTACAGCATTGATATGGTACGGGCAAGGTTAGAATGACAGGAAGATCTTTCTGATCTATATGAGCCGTGTCGGGGTCGTAAACGAAGACGATAAGGGTTCGCGCACTGCATCCCTCCTTTACGATGAACTGGGGTTCTGGAAGTTCATCGTCAAGCGAAGCTAGGCTGGATTCTTTCTCCATGCTGCAGTTTGAGTGCGAGTCGTCAAAAATGGTCCGCGCAATGCTGGTGTTGATTGGGTTTAGCTTGCTCTCCACACTCTTCTTGCTTCGGGCCAGTGAGTAACTTCGGAGCCGAAGAGAGTTGCTCGGAGGTGATGCTTCAATAAAGCGATTTCGCTGTATCCGGGCATTGCGATGTGCCCCACCTCTCAAGCTTTTATGTCAGCTCCCTCTGGGTCCATGCAAAATTACAATCACGTGCTCAGGGCCACCAGTGGAATTATCACTTTTTTTTAAACCCACAGAAGAATATCCCTCCCAGAAATTTCCTCCGTTCAACCCATCCGGAGTCTACTAACCACACAACAACTCCAGACCACCAGCCGACAAAATGAAGAACGGTAAGCAGCAAATCCTAAAAGAGCCTTACAATCGATCGTGTTGCATGTTCCAGATACTGATAGAAATTATTTCCAGCTTCCCACAACTCCAGGCGCAAGTCGCGTAAGGCTCACTTCGATGCCCCCTCCAGCGTTCGCCGTGTCATCATGAGCGCTCCCCTCAGCAAGGAGCTCCGTGAGAAGCACAACGTAAGAGATCTCCCTCAATCCTACCTACTACGAGGCCTTTCCGAGTCCAGGTGCTAATTAAGCTTGTACAGGTCCGCTCCATCCCCATCAGGAAGGACGACGAGGTCACCATTGTCCGTGGCTCCTTTAAGGGTCGCGAGGGCAAGGTCACCTCCGTGTACCGCCTCAAGTACGTGATCCACGTCGACCGCGTCACCCGTGACAAGGCCACCGGCCAGAGCGTCCCCGTCGGCATCCACCCCAGCAGCGTCGTCATCACCAAGCTCAAGATCGACAAGGACCGTGAGGCCATCCTTGAGAACATCAAGCGCGGCCGGGAGACTCGCACCAAGGACGAGTAAATCTTCCTTGGCAAAGGAAAACAAAACAAAAATTGGCCCATGGAATGAATTGACGGCATCTCTTTCGCAAACTTGAATTCTGGTTCATATCATGATTTCCCCTTCGAGGAAGCGATGACTTGACGAGGAGGGGAGGGGACGAAGTGAAGATACCAAAATTGGAGTTTGGTATGGAAAGGAAAAAAAAGGGAGGGACAAGGTTCGTCGGGAGGGGTTCTTTTTCTGTGGTCTGGTCTTTTCTTCGTTCCCGACGATACCTCTTGGCGTTCAAGCGTTTTCGACCCGGCATGACATGGCATCAGCATATAGGCCTTGGCCTCGAGAAGGGATTCTTTTTTCCCGTCCTCCCTCGGGGCCAAGCTAGACTTGTTTTCAGAGAATTGAAAGAGATGAGATATTCTCAATGGCCATTTCACATCGCCTCGTCTTTGTGAAGTGCTCCATGGGAGGTCCTCCCGAAGCCGATTCTCTGGCCCTCGTAGGCTGGCATTTCCCAAAGCCAGGTTCACTAACCTACAGCAGGACTTCCACATCGTGCGATCTTGCTCAAAAGGAAGACGTAAACAGACGCACAAAAACCGCAAAGGTAAAGATGGGAGAAGAAAATAGTTCCCAAACCCCGCCAGGATATCTCCTCGTCATCCACTTAGATCGATGGATCCCGAGGTATACGACTGGCGAAGAGTAAATACTTGTACAGCGGGTTGATACCGGAGTCGGCTTCATTCCTTCCGCGAGGTTGGTTTAGAGGACTTCTCTGGACCCTGCTGGACTTTTTTCTCTTGCCCGAAGATTTTCACCGAGGTTGTTTCGATGAGGATGGAATTTTGATGGTGAGATACATGAATGGTGCTATCACTCTTGTAGATTTAAGTCATGGGAGCATTCTCGGGCGACGTAGGACTTGACTACAACTATCTTTCCCTAAGAGAACAAGACTTTCTTCTAACATCGCTTCTTTTTCTGTTTCAAAATGTGAATCTTGGCAATTTGAATAATAATATCTATCAAGGCTTTTATCATTCCTAATGACGGACGAGGTATAATGACTTTTAAAATCAGACACAAGGCCTATAGACTTCAGTTCTAAACCCAAACAAAACGTTGAAAAAAGACAAACCTATCCCATGAAATCATCTCAATCTATGCTTCACCTCCTCCCCCTCGGCTTCCCAACTCCTCCCCTATTGAAC